>ML796878.1:207929-222758 GCA_009831015.1 Picea engelmannii
TGAATTAGAGACATAAAGTTGACTTAGGAAACTTAACCCAAAGTGGGTTATTGATTTAGATATTTATGGGGAGATCTCAACCATTGATTAGATGGGAGATGAGATGATCTCCACCATCCATATCTTAGGTTTCCTTATGCATGTCAAAGAGGGGCGCAAAGTGTGAAGGAGGCATTCATTCTTCTTTTGTTCATTGTAAGAGGAGCTCTTGGAGGATGAGGATGAGGTCAGTTTTGTGAGGATGCTTGAGCTTGGGCGCTAGCTTTCATGGAGGGAGGCTACCAGCTACTTGTCTTGTTTATTTAGGAGAGAGGTTCTACTTTTGTGGAGGGCGCATTGCCAGATTGGGGCACATCAGTTGTAGGAGGACTTCTAGCCATCAGATTGTAGTGAGATCATTTGCAAAGGGAGGCCATTCAGCAGAGCTTCATTCCTGTGGAGGGGTTTCCAGATCTGAGCTCACAGTTTGCAGTTGGAGCAGTTTCAGTGGCTTTGTCAGCTTGTATGTGGGGCGCACTTAGTGACTTTGGGCTTGTATATCAACTCAATTTGGGTTGCTATTGTATCAGGTTCTATCATATATTGTACTTGTTGTATTCCATCTTCTGCTTTCCTCATATATACATATATATCCCAAACTGGTTTACCCCGGAGGAGGTTTTATCTAGGGTCATGTTGACCAAAAATACTTGTGTACAAAAATGCATGTGTTAGTTTCTTAGATCTGTTTATTTTCAGCTGTAAAGATCTATAGGTGTGTTATATTTATTTTGGTATGCATGTGCTAACATCTGGTCACTAAAACTACATGCTAGAGCACCCAAAATCGCAAGTATAACCTAACAAATCAGCATAAGTTCTTGGATTGTTGGCTGTTATAAAACAGCAGCAAATACTTCAGAAAACAGTTGAAACTTAGAGCCTATCTGTGGTCAAAAATAGACCCAGAAGGAAAGCTTGATAGGACCTGAAAATCTTCAAAGTTTTAATAAATGATCGAGGAGTTAATTTGTTTTTTATTAGGGAGACCCAACCCAATGACAAGCACACAATGCAAAAGCAATTCTTTCAATGACAGGCAATCCTTTTCTTTATAACACAATAAAATAGACCAGTGCCCAAAACATGTCCAAAGTTTGCTTATTGAGATGAGCAATTAAATATATCTACAACATGGAATAAGACATGAAATATCTACACAATAAATTAGACAATGAAATACTTACACAATGGATTAGATAATGAAACGACTATTAGCTTTAGACAATTATTTCCAAATGAACATAAGAATGTTTACAACCACAATAAAGAATCTTTAATACATGCAAATATCCACAATGAAAGAGGTTGCTTGGAAAGTAAAATCACATGGAAAGTAATTTGCATGAAATATAGAATTACACAAAAATGAGATTGCTTTGAAAGTAAATAGCTAAACTTGAAGTGCAATGTTGTGAATGTAGTTGGTTGATTTTAATAGATTTTAAGTCTCTCTTGAATTAGGGGGATTAGAATGTGAAGAATACAAGCCTCGACTATGTGACTTCCCCAAATCGTTATCCCCTCAACCAAAAGGAATTGTTGGGTGCTCAAGAAGAAGGACAAGCAAGGTCCTTCCCTAGCTCCACAGGTCAAATCCGGAATGCTTGGGCGCTCAAGCAAGGAGGATAATTAGTGCCTTGAAGCCGTCCCCGACTTACACCCCCTGTAGCCTCCCAAGTCACCCTTTTTGGTGGTGGAAACAATAACAATTGGATGCCTAATTAAACTAAACTCCAATCCCATGCCCTTTCTTAGTTACCCAAGATCCACTAGGAGACAAGGGGAGGGAATACGGGGCAGAGGTGAAACACAAATATAATTACTTTTGCAATAATTTAAATGACCTGGAAAGCAAAAGCAACCCCACAAGAATGGCACAAGTGGAGGACAAGCCTATCGTTTTGGCCAAGGTGGGTGTAATAAAAGAATTTAAATGACTTTAGAAAGCAAAAGCAACCCCACAACAATGGCACAAGTGGAGGACAAGCCTACTGTTTTGGCCAAGGTGGGTGTAATAAAAGAATTAAAATGACTTGGAAATTTAAAGAGCAACCCCACAACAATGGCACAAGTGGAGGACTAGCCTACCATTTCGGCCAAGATGGGTGCAATAAAAGAAATGCAAGGAAAATAAATCTAACTCTAGCCTTCACGATTTTGCAAGGATGGCTTAGGCCAATCTCTTTGCAAGGTGTGGACAATATTTCCTAAATTATTACAATATTAGATTTTTGTATTTACTTGAGAGAAGGCAAGCCCAAGAGACTCTCCTGGGTTGCTTACAATGCTTTAGAAGAAGAAAATGAAGGGGGTTTTGGCACCGAAGCTTTAGGAAACTTCTTTGAATGTTTTGGGACCCAAAACAAGTAGCACTCCACTTGATTTGTTGAAAATCTGCATAAAAAATAGCAAACTATGTTTGCTAGAAAATGCTACAAACACCAAGAATCTTGCTAATTTTTGTTAGTCCAATGAAACATAAATTTAAATAGAAAAATCTGAATATAAAAGTGAGTTTTCAATGACTATTCTAGAGAAAAAGAATGCTTATGAAAGAGAGGAAAATGGTGGATACAAGAAGAGGAAAACAATGGAAACTTTGGTTGATTGAATGAGTGAGTTTCCCACTCTGAAAATCACTCCTCCAATCCTCTAGTGACCTGCAAATATGTATATATCTTGCTACACAAGACACAAGGAGGTGAGAGCATCTAAAAAGCATGCAAAATACTTTGATTGTCTTGAAAGAAACTACCACAAAACTAATAGTAATACTACTACTAATTATTCCCAAGAAAAATACTTTGCTTGGGTCTCCAAGTTGAACTAGTGAATGCAAGAAAATACAAGAAATAAAATGCACAATATCACCTCACAAGAACACCATGAAGAGCATCAAGAAGACTCCCAATGCACACAATAGATCCTCCAAAGCTTCCTTTATTATCCACAAAATGCTGCTACAAATACTTGCAGCAAGATTTACAATGAGAAAATGAGAGAGAGAGAGGGAAAAGAATGGGAAAAATTTTGGCATAATAGGTTTGTTCTAAGAATTGATGATGAAATGAGGAGGAGAGGCTTTCTTTTATAGATGAGGAAGAGGAGAGACCCCACTTAGATGAGCTCCAAGTGTCATACATCCAAGGGGGGAGTGTCTCTTCAAGGGGGGCACACTTTTAGGTTTAGTGAGGTGGGTGAGGCTTGAGGGGTGAGTGGGGAAGGGAGAAAACACCTTTCCCACTCATCAAAAATGATGTTAGGGTCCAAGAGGGGTAAACCCAAATTTTTGGGGGCCCTCTTGCATTATTTTTTATTTCCCATGCTTGCATGAGCAAGGGGGGTGCCCCTTTTCTTAGGAAATGACAACTTGAGGTTGTTGGCTTAGTAAGAGGGGTTCTTCTAAGTGGAAAATCATTTCCCCAACTTAGGAAATACATTAGGAATCATTTTTCCACTCTCTCCCATGACTTTAGTCACTATTACAAAATTTGGCTATTTTAATTTAGCCAATTACATGTTGATTTTTGACTGACTTTGACTCCTCATGTACAATGACTTAGCAAAACTTGTCCAAATGAGCTGAAACTTGGTCCAAGAGTGTAGGGGGTCACTTGCCATTTGATTTGAGTACTCATACCCTTACACAAAATCCCCAAGAACCACTTTTTTACATTTTACATCAAAAATAATTAAAAATCCCCAGTTTGCAGGAATTTTAATTATTTAAAGAATACTATCCAAACTTAACAAAATTCCGCAAGACTCTAGGAGATGTCTAGCATGGTCATTTACAACACTTCCAAACCTTAGTCATCCATAGGGCTCAATCATTAGAACACCTTTCACCACTTTGGAGAATTTATGTGAGTGAAAAATTAAAGGATAATTAAAATTGCAGTTAAGCAAGATTAATTACCTGAGGAAAAAAAACACTCGGTGAAAGGACTTCTCTAATGACAAAGTCCTAAGTAACTAGACAAAAATTGACTCATGCTAGCATATTACAATATTATCCCACGTAGGGGAGTGGACATTCCGCCTACATAGAAAGACGTGTCGGGGGAAAAATTTGTCCTGTTGAGCCAAAGGTCTTCAAACCGGTTGTACCACTAGGTACATATCTTCATGGTATATGACGTTGACCCCGTAGTCGAAATAGTTGGTCAACACTCCCTAAAAAACCTATATGGTATCTGTTATCACCCAATCTAGCACTTGTGCAAAGCCTTCACAAAAAACAAGACAACTATAACATATGGAACTATTTGACACTATCACCTTAGCAATTACTTCCCTCATTTTAGTGAAGAATTGAGATCCAACACAAGGGAGGCTTCCCTAGCAACCCTAAGGAAATCCTATAGCAAGATTAGATAAAGCCTATGGCCTCCTATCTTGGTTACTCAATTCTACCACCACTTGGATCAAGGTTTCAAGGTAAACAAGGTGGTTGAGTAAAGCAATCCGGAATTTGTGTCTGAGGTGTCTTAAGATAATAAATGATATCTACTCGGTCAAACAAGTCAAATAAATGCCTTAAAACACTACAAATCAAAAGAAAAGCTATGGTTGTTATAAAACTTGTATAAAAGATGGTTACTTCAACAATAAAACAAGTTACAACAGCAGAAATATATTAGCTCTAAAATCAATGAAGATGAAATGAGAGAGATGAAATGCAAGATAAAACCTAAACTTTAAATGACAAATGCTTGCTAAAACATAAATGGCATGAAACAACTTCAATTGTGCAAGACGTCAAGCCCTAATCATGCATTAAATGACGTTAAAGAGTATTCTAAAGTAAAGAATGCCACAAACCCTAGAAATTAGGCTACAAATGGTTAAGAAATAAAGAGAGAATGTAATTAAGCCTAAATCTACCAAAAGACGTCAAAGGAGGAAGGAGATTACGGTTTTAATGCAAGAGAAAAGACTAACATCGTCTAGCTTCCTTGGACATATGGAGTCAAATATGTGAATTCTGTGAAGAGAAAAGGCAAGAAAAGACTTAGGAATTAAACCCTAGGGTAGTCGAGTACAAACCCTAGGTATAACCCTTTAAAAGAGCAACTTAAGGTAGTCCACTACAAACCCTAAGAGGTCATGCTATGTCTTCTAAAGACCTTTCGCAAGAGATCAAGATGGATTTTGGTCAAAACCCTAGAGTAGTCCACTACAAACACTAGAACTTTAACCTACAAGAGAAAGACTAGGGTAGTCCACTACAAACCCTAGAAATACATGTATGTCCTTCAACAAGCTTTAAATGAATGATAACAAGGGAAGGTAGTCCACTACAAACCTTCCTAGGGTTTCAAGAGAGATTTTATCCAAGAAAATACAAGATAACATGCAATTATCACCACTTTGATAAAAAATATACTTAATACATCAAGAATAAACCATAAAAGACTTGAAAAGAACACTTACTAGTCAAATGAATGAGCATAAAAGAAACCCTAACAATGAATCATCCACAAGAAACTAGAAAAGTATCCGCTAGATCATCTCCAAGAAAGTGCGCATAAGTTCTCCATGATGAATAAGAGAGTAAACAAGTGCTAGAAGTGATTCTCCATGAGGTAAGTTATGATTTACAAATGGGGAAACCCTCCTCTATATATATGAGACAAGCCTAGCACCTCATCTCTCCAAAAGCCCCTAAAAACATAATAATTCACGATACAAAGTGGATAGGTCTCAAGCCGACCCCCAAAATATCCTCCAAAATAAAGATAAAATGCTAATACATCAAAACGTCCTCTCAAAATTCCACAAGTGTGAGTAGAAGACAAAAGGAGGGTGATGTCATCTCCTCAAGATGTATGAAAGCTCCAAAAGTCAGATCCATCCCCAAAAGGTGCAAAGCAACATCAAAAGTCACATCCCCTCATCAATACAATCACATCTCATCATCAAAAGGTGCCAACTCGTCATCATAAATGCTAGGTCAACTCAAGCCAACATCAAATCACCCTCAAGCATGACGCCATCCTCAATATGTGCAACGTCCCGAGGTCCAAGCATGACGTCATCATAAGAAAGGGTCCATAACCTCTCCAAAGAGGTACATCATCATCATCAAGCGCAATGGGGTCCAACCAAACCCTAACATCCTCAAAAGGGTGCAACGTCCAAGTGTGTGGGCTTCCTTCCCTCTGGATGACACATTAGGTTGCATAAACAACATCCTAGCTCAAGTGTGCAACATCCAAGGTCCAAGAGGTGTCAGAGGGTATCAAGGAGTATGTCAAGTCATCACCTGACCCAACACTCATCGTCAAAGGTGCAACATCTTCCATACAGTGCATGACGTCATCATGAAACCTCCTCCAAAGGACCATATCGAGGGGTGCATCCTCATCGAGCAAGGCTCAGAAAAGTCAAGTGAAACCATCCATCAAGGATACAAGAGTCATTAGAATCATACAAAGTAAGCCACAATCTAATACAAAAGCCATGTAAGCAATTTGCATTAGGTATCTTCTTCGAACTTCACACTAGCTTAAGACTTTATGTATTTTGCCAAGTTTAGGTATGGGAGGACCATCACAATACCCTATTAGGTGTGCCAATACCCAAGTAGAGGAGTAGTTCCTAAGAAACCATTCAAAGTGTAAGCATAAGTGAATGGCATGGCATGGGTTTCCATCATGGTCATAGTGTCATTGACATGCAAGGCCACGTGTGGGTTCATCTCCATGAGCGCCTTTGTAGAGGGAGTGCTTGGTGCTTGAATTACCCTTTCTTCGGCAATATGTCTTTCCAAACCCCTACTCTTTCCTTTTGATTCTTCATTTATTGCTTTGCAAGACCCTTTTAGGTTTATGCATTTACTTTTACTAAGATTCTATTAAGTCCTTTTAATTTGATATGCATTTAGTGCATTAGGACTTGGGGCGATGGCCTCATGGCGAAGGGGTAGAGCTCAAGCTAATTCTCTCGCTTTTGATTTTATCATTTGTCATCGAATTCATTTTCCATTCCTTTACCAATTACATCAACCTCGGGCATTCTAGCGCCTTATTCTCATAGGAGGATGAAAGTACAGACCTTTTTGGTGTACATGTAACAGCCATTTCCAGAGGATAGGACAACGAGAGGAACATGGATGGAATGTGTGAAGTATGGACGAGAATGGTACGTTACCCCTATCAAGGAATCCCAGTAGTACCCCTTTTCCCCAAGAGTGACAACACTGGACTAGGATGCATATGATGGCCACCAAGGTGAAACAAGGAAAAAAACATAACTTCCAAGCATCATGATCCATTACTTGACTTCAATCCATGATCCTCACCTAAATTCCTAATGCATTAAATGTAACACTTTATATGAAACAATGACTAGTGTACCTCATGTGTGTTAGGCCACCATCATCAAATGAACCTTGTTGATCAAGCGAATGAGATGAGAAATGATGAGGGAGAAGGTATTTGAGGGGTTGTTGTTTATGAAGAATGTTGATCATCATCTCTAGGATCACTATCTGCAAACGTGGATCATGGATAATGATCATGATCTCCTCTAGTTACCCCTAGGTGAAAGGGGGTAACAGTATCAAAGCTATTTTTTTCAAGGAAACAATCTCACCCCACCCTCACACACTTAAGAAAATAATGGTGTAATGTCCCCCACCTCTTGATGAAGAGGTCTGGGAAGACTTAGTGGTCTAGGTATCCCCACTAGACCATAGTCTCATACAGCATGGGGAAAAGTCAACCAAACTAATATTATATTTTGAAGTTGACTTAGGAAAAAAGGGAAAAAGAAGAAAAAGGTAACTCAATGAAGAATTAGAGGGATGGAGGTTAAGTTAGGGTTAAACCAAGGGGTTAAACTAACTCAATAGGGAAACAAAAAAGAAGTATAAAGGAAAGGCTAGGGCGCACCATTCAATCATCTTGGATATTTTGGTATTTGCTTGTTGAGCTCTTGAGCACACAGTTTTGAGGGTTTTGAGTTTACAAACCCTAGAGAGCAACTCAGTGGTGAAAGATCCCACTCACTTGTTCCAAGCTTGGTCTCGGGGATGAAATACTCCACCCACACCATTCTACACTCATCATAGGTTCCTTCATCCATTCAGGAGAGCAGCAGGGTCGTACTATTCAGGGGCGCATCATTGATTGAGGAATAGTTCGATCCAGCTTATTAAGGGGGCTTTGGGAGATTCCACCATTAGGGTTTTGCTTGCAGGACCTTGCTCATCAGTTTGGAAGCTTTCTTGAGGAGTTACTAAGTCCAGATCATTATTTGCAGGTTGGGACGGTTTTGGAGGAGAGAGGACGTCTTGGTGATTCAGTGATTCTCAGATCTAGGAGGCTCTACCTCAGATCTGACCTTGAAACTTCTCTTGGGGGTTTGTGACTGTCCGATCTATCATCCTAGAGATTTTCTAGTGATTCAGAGGCCTCATTCATCCAGGCCGAATTGTTGATCATATTCAGGGTTTCAGGAGGGTCGTACCAGTTTAGGGTTTCAGCAGTTGGAGGAGGAGAAATCAGTATTTGGGCTTCATACTTCAGGAAAGGGTTACCCTTGCCTTGATCTATCTCTTGGTGGAGTTTGATGGCATTTGGAAGTCTTCTTCTTCAGGAGGGTCGAACCCTTGGTCTTTATAGTCTTCAGCAGGACGTACCAGCAGCTTGAGGGTTAGGCCAAACCCTAGATTTTGTATTGGAGCGTTCATCTTACATTTCAACCTTTGGGAGGCTTATCTTGCATTTCCGGGAGCTTTTTGTAGCAGCTCATATCTTGTCTTGAAGCCATCTGAAGTTATTCCAGATCTGCTTCTATATTGTACCAGGTGCTTGCTTTCTCATAATAAAAGATCAAATCTTTGTTTGTGGTTTCATATCGTGTGTATTGTTGAGATCTATATGTATTGAATGCATCTTGAATAAACTGTGACTGAATAACTGAAATAAACCCTAAGGCCGAAATATCAGTGGCCACCCTGCATAAACAACAGTAAAACAGTTAAGTCAGGAGTAAGTTAGTGTTCCTAAGCGAAAAAATTGGCTTGGGAACATTATAGTGGTATCAGAGCTCTGATCCTCCCATCCTGTGAGGATTAGCGCATGCAGAGGTATAGTGGTATCTATATGGGCCAATGGAAGAAACAGACAAGTGAAACAGAGGCCGAGATGGAGGGTTCGGGTGATGACGGTGAGCCCCAGGGCTTGGCTTTCTTAGCACAAGAGTTCAATAAATCCATAAACCAAACAGAAAGTAAACTGGTCATCCACTTGCAAGAGAACTATGATGCAAACCGCAGATGACAAGCCGAAATCACTGAGACCTTGAAGAAGGTAGATGAGAACCTGAGGAAGGTAGATGAGAACAAGTCAAGGATAGCCGAGTTGTTGATGCAGATGACTCACAAAGGGAAAGGTCCAGAGACGTATGAGAACAGGGAGACTGGTGGATCACACGGTGGAAACAGGTATAATCCAGAAAATGTTCCCTATCATCAGTCCGAGGGAAGCCATGGAGGGAGCACTCCACATGGACAGATGGGTAGCAGGGCTACCCCTAGACCATACTTACCCACATTCACAGATGAACAAGCACAGCATGAACAGGTGGATGACTTTGTTGAGCAGATGACACGGTGTACCAGGGAGTACAATGATTTGGATATGATGATTCGGAGGCAGATGTCCCTGGATCAATACTGTCAACTCAAATTCAGAAACAAGCCTAGACTGAACCACAAGAGCAATTATGAGTTTGAACGCAAAGCGGGGAAGATGGAGATTCCCTACTTTGATGGTACGGCCAAGATGACAGCACAGGCATGCGTACAAAAGCTAGACACTTATATGCAACTTAATTCCATGAGGGAGATGGAAGCCATCAAGTTTGCCACCGTGTACTTGGATGGCAAAGCTCATGATTGGTGGTATCATGGACTGACCACACTAGGCCACAATCAGATAGTGGCATACACAGAGTTCACTCAGAGACTCATGGACAGATTTGATCAGGGGGATCCGAAGATACATTTCCAGGAGCTCACACAGCTCAGATAGATAGGAGCACCAGAGGTGTACATTGAGGAATTCCAGAGGATAGAGATCATGGTGCAAGACGTATCATAGACCAGACTCATGATGCTCTTCACTGAGAGGCTAATGGAACCCTTGAAGGGTTGGGTAAAGGCTTTTAAGCCTACCAACCTACAGGATGCTATTTGGAGGACAAGAAACCTAGGACCAGCTGCCAAGCCAAAATTTGTACCTAGACCACCTCTCAACACAGGAGGAAGAGATCAGAGACCTCCAATGAACCCAGGAGGACATGACCCAAGGGGGTTTAACAGGGGCAGAGGCAGGTTGGATGAGAACACCAGAAGGGAATTGAGGAGGAAGCAGCTTTGCTACACTTGCAAAGAGCCATGGAACCCATCACACAAATGCATGGGTCGTGGCCAAGTGCACTACATAGAGGTAACTTCAGACAATGAGGAGGAGGAATTCGTCCATATCCAGAACATGGAGGCAGACACCACAGAGACGAGGGAGGAGGAGACCACAGGTCAGGACAATACGCCTGAGGAGAAAGCCACCTTGGCATCCATTAGTGGAGTGCCCAAGTATAACACTTTTAGAATGAGGAGTCTTGCAGGGGCAAAAGGTGTCAGTATTGATTGATGGGGGAGCTTCTCACAACTTCATTGACTCAGCATTGTTACGGAGGAGGCATATACCCACGGTTGAATTTGAAGGGTTCAAGGTGGGGGTAGCAGGTGAGAGCACCATGCCTTGTGACAGGTACATTCCAGGCATGAAGCTTACATTGGGTAGGCATGAGTTGGTACAGGATGTCTATGTGATGGACCTTCCGGATACCAACATAATCCTTGGAGTTCAGTGGCTCAATACATTGGGGCCTATCACCACCAACTACAAGACCATGGAGATGTCTTTCATAGAAGAGGGTGGACGAAAGGTAGTGCTCCGAGGCATGACAAGTAACACCGCCAAGGTAGTTACAGCCAAGAGGATGGAGGCCATCTTCAAGAGAGAAGAGATAGTATATGCAGCTGAATGCAAAATTTCGGCACGTGTGGACGAGCAGGGCAAGGTTCACTACACACCAGAAATCCAGGAAATCATTGACAAACACAGCAAAGTGTTTGGACCTATCCCACCAAGGGTGCCACCAGACAGGGGATTTGAGCACATCATTGAGTTGGAGGCAAGAGAAAAACCAGTCATCACCACACCGTATAGGCATCCGAAGAAGTATAAAGACGAGATAGAGAAGGCAATCAAAGAGCTCTTGGATATGGAGCACATCAGGCCGAGTTCCAACCCTTTTGCTTCTTCAGTGGTGTTGGTCAAGAAAAAGGATGGAACCATGCGCATGTGCATTGACTTCCGGGCATTAAATAAGAAAACAATCAAAAACAGGTATCCTATACCAAGGATTGATGAGCTACTGGACGAACTGCATGGGGTTGTCTATTTCACAAAAATTGACCTACGTTCTGGCTACCATCAAATCAAAATGCGGGAGGAGGTCATCCCAAAAACTGCTTTCAAGTGTCATTATGGTCACTATGAGTTCTTAGTGATGCCCTTCGGGTTCACCAATGCCCCAGCCACGTTCCAATCTTGTATGAACCATGTCTTCAACAAACAGTTGAGGAAGCATCTCTTGGTATTTTTTGATGACTTGCTCATTTATAGCAAGACGTGGGAGGAACACCTTCGGCATGTGGACCAAATTTTGTCTATCATGGAGAAGCAGTCATTGTATGCTAAGGAGTCCAAATGTGAGTTTGGAATGACAGAGGCTCTTTACTTGGGACACATCATCGGAGCAAAGGGGGTACAGGTACATCAAGAGAAAATTCAAGCCATAATGGAGTGGCCTACACCTAAGACCCTTACAAAATTAAGGGGATTTCTAGGCATGTGCACTTACTACAGGAAGTTTGTCAAGGGGTTCTCTCAACTTTGTGCATCCTTGACCGATTTGACCAAGAAAGGAGCTTTCAAATGGAGTGAGGAGGCCCAATTTACATTCGACAAGATGAAAAAGGGGATGAGCACATGCGCAGTCTTAGCCCTACCATATTTCGGCCAACCTTTCACCTTGGAGTGTGATGCCTCAGGAGAAGGTATTGGGGTCATACTTATGCAAAATAGGCACCCTCTTGCCTATGAGAGCCGAAAACTCAGGGGACCTGAGTTACTTTACAACATTTATGACAAAGAGATGTTGGGCATCATGCACACTCTGGCCAAATTTAGACAATACGTGGTAGGTGCATGGTTTGTGGTGGAATCAGATCATAACAATCTTAAGTACCTATTGGAGCAGAAGGACTTAAATGAAAGGCAACAGAAATGGGTAAGCAGAATACAGGCCTATGACTTTGACATTGAGTTTTTCAAAGGGAAGAACAACATGGTGGTTGATGCATTGTTCAGAAGGCCATCCATTTATGCCATGACAAATGTGTCTGTTGATTGGAAAGACCACTTGGTGATGGAATATTCAGAGAATCAGTTCACTTGTCAGGTAATGGACGGGCAAATACAGGACGATAACTTCAGGATCATTGATGGCCTCATCTATTATAAGGGTTGAATATTTTTGATTACTGAATCGGCCTTCAAGGCCAAGGTGTCGCAGGCATGTCATGACTCACCAATGACAGGTCTCCGAGGGATTGGTAAGACGTACAGGCAAGTGAGGGAGAGGTTCTCATGGAAGAGCCTCAAGGAGGATGTGATGAGGCACGTCAAGGAGTGTACTACTTGCCAAGAGAATAAGGATCAGCACACTCACCCGGCAGGACTACTGCAACCCCTACCCATCCCAGACCACAAGTGAGAAAGCATATCCATGGATTTCATCACAGGGTTGCCAAAGGCGCAGGGGAAAGATTGCATTTTTGTAGTGGTGGACAGGTTGACGAAGTTTGCACACTTCTTCTCCATTGCTACAGACTTCAGTGCAGCATAGGTGGCTGAATTATTCTTCAGGGAGATCTTCAGACTGCACAGCCTACCCAAGACCATTGTCAGTGACAGGAATAGCAGATTCATGAGTACATTCTGGCAGGAGTTATTCGGGCTAGTTGGTACAGCCTTGAATCCTAGTACTAGCTATCATCCTCAGACGGACGGGCAGACCGAGATAGTCAACAAATGGGTGGAAGGCTATCTCAGGAATTATGTAGTTGGGCAGCAGAAAGCGTGGGTCAGATGGTTGCATTTGGGGGAATACTTCTACAACACCACCCATCACATGTCCATAGGTATGACCCCATTCAGGGCGTTGTACAGATATGACCCACTCTCTTTCGTAGAGAACGCCTTTGGTGACAGTAGGACCCCGATGGTACAGGATTCCGTACAGCAAAGTCAGGATATCCTCAGGGAACTGAAGGATCATTTACAGAGGGCACAGAACCAGCAGAAGGTCCAAGCAGACAAGCACAGGGTTGAACGCACCTTTGAGGTTGGTGACTTAGTCTACGTGAGGCTCCAACCGGACAAGCATGCTTCTATAAAAAGAAGTGGAGCAGAAAAACTCCAACCACGTTTCTTTGGGCCCTACAGGATCAGCAGGAAAGTAGGGGTCGTAGCGTATGAGATGGAACTCCCACAAGGTAGCAGGATACATAATGTCGTCCACGTGTCATGTCTGAAGAGGGCCATCGACCAACACATCACTCCATTGGAAGTGCTACCACCTCTAGATGAAGAGGGGCAACTATTGCTTGTACCCGAGGAGATATTGGAGGTTTGTGAGAAGCAATTCCGCAAGAGAAGCATCAAGGAATATCTGATCAAATGGAAGGACCTACCCATTGAGGATGCCACGTGGGAGAGTGAGCAGGTGGTACGAGAAACAGGTTTGGAATTGCTTGAGGACAAGCAATTTCTAGTAGGGGAGACTGTAATGTCCTCCACCTCTTGATGAAGAGGTCTGGGAAGACTTAGTGGTCTAGGTATCCCCACTAGACCATAGTCTCATACAGCATGGGGAAAAGTCAACCAAACTAATGTTATATTTTGAAGTTGACTTAGGAAGAAAGGGAAAAAGAAGAAAAAGGTAACTCAATGAAGAATTAGAGTGTTGGAGATTGAGTTAGGGTTAAACCAAGGGGTTAAACTAACTCAACAGAGAAACAGAAAAGAAGTATAAAGGAAAGGCTAGGGCGCACCATTCAATCATCTTGGATATTTTGGTATTTGCTTGTTGAGCTCTTGAGCACACAATTTTGAGGGTTTTGAGTTTACAAACCCTAGAGAGTAACTCAGTGGTGAAAGATCCCACTCACTTGTTCCAAGCTTGGTCTCGAGGATGAAATACTCCACCCACACCATTCTACACTCATCACATGTTCCTTCATCCATTCAGGAGAGCAGCAAGGCCATACTATTCAGGGTTTTCCAGCAGGGGTGCATCATTGATTGAGGAACAATTCGATCCAACTTATTGAGACGGCTTTGGGAGATTCTAGCATTAGGGTTTTGCTTGCAAGACCTTGCTCATCAGTTTGGAGGCTTTCTTGAGGAGTTACTACGTCCAGATCATTATTTGCAGGTTGGGACGGTTTTGGAGGAGAGAGGACGTCTTGGTGATTCAGTGATTCTCATATCTAGAGACTAGGAGGCTCTACCTCAGATCTGACCTTGAAACTTCTCTTGGGGGTTTGTGACTGCCCGATCTATCATCCTAGAGAGTTTCTAGTGATTCAAAGGCCTCATTCATCCAGGCCGAATTGTTGATCATATTCAGGGTTTCAGGAGG
>ML796878.1:233556-243951 GCA_009831015.1 Picea engelmannii
AGTCTAGTTCTAAAGTTCGAACTAAAGTGTAATGCTGAGTTGTAACCAATCTCAAGTCTAGTTCTAAGTTCGAACTAAAGTATGAAGCTGAGTTATGACTAATGCATGCAATCAGGTTACTATTTCGAGCCTCTCCTCTACCCTTCTTCAGCCTATATAAGAAGAGGTCGAACCCTCTCCTCAATACAGTTTCGCAACACAATTTTGCAACACAATTTTGAAACAGAGTTTTCATATGCAGGTTGAGGGTGAAGTAATAGAGGATCACATCAGTGATAAAGAGGCAGCATATCAAAGGTGTATTTCAGCAAGGTCTTGTAAGTCTTTGTCATGTCAGAGTCATCTTGGCAAGCTCTTTGAGAGAAGTACATTCATGGTGGATATTTGTAAGAGATCTTACATTATTAATGCAATAAAGGAATATTGTTTGCTGGGGTTTTCCCCCCTGTACAGGGTTTCCCCAGGGTATATGTGTTGTTGATATGCATGTTTACTTATCTATATAATTATTGCTATTCGATTATGATTTGAAATTGTTGAAGTGTATTAAGTTGGAATCAAAGTATTGAAGAAAATAAAAGAATTAATCCGCATAAGAAATCAAGCTCCTAATTTAACAAGAAGGACCACACTATGGCTGACTTTGAGGAGAAATTTCTCAGCCTTCTGAAGAGCATCCAGGCAGAAGGATTCTGGAACCAAGAAGGTGCAGTGATTAAGGAAGAGGAACCCAGACCTACACCAAATCTATGCATCTACCTCCCAGGCGGAATCTCTTCACCCACTCTTCATCTAATGATTATTTTACTGCTTCCCTGTTTTATGCTATCTTAAGTTCTGGTGTTAGCACTGGGGGAAAAATGTCATCTATTTTGTATGGTTCTGTTAACCCCAAATTTGCTTGTGCAACTGGAGGGTTAAGATCCAACTAGATTTCATCATGCTGGTTATATTATAGATGCATCCAGGTCTTCACAGTGATCAGCACTTGCTACAGAGTCAGTTTCATCAAATTTCAAAAACTGCTATTTTTAGTAGTTTGCTTCTTCTAGGAGCCAAAGTTCCAGGGCCTGCATGTCAGATTTTCACATTCTTGGTCCTCGCAAGCTCATGATGCTGATGAGCCTATTTCAAGCGACATGCAAGCAGTTTCACAACACTGCTATTTTTAGCAGTTTGTTTTTCAGGGCTTGCATGTCGATTCTAAGCACATATTTGGGTTCATTGCAGAAAATCAAGTCTACTGAGACTGTTTTCATTGACAAGCGAGATGTTGCTATTTTTAGCAATGTCTATTTTTAGACGTGCTATATTTGGCAGCAGTCTCACAGTTATTCCCTTCATTTTCAATCTTTCCTGCTTTTTAGGAAGAGACTGATTTTTTCTGGCCATGTCTATATTTAGCGGTTCTATTTTTGGCCGGTACATGGTGTGAGGTCATGGTTCCAAGTCTGCAGTGGTAGAGCAGTTTCCAGGATTCCGGTGGGTGAAGGATGATGAGTCAAGTGCAGTGTTGAGCACATGGATTATTCTCCCAATGTGACACATGGCAGCTTGTTGGAGGTTTCCACTTGCATGAGGTTATAAAATTGTTTCATGCCAAAACCCTAACTCGCCTTGCTAGGTTGGCTTACCATTATCGCTAAGCTTTACTTTCCAAAGACCCTAATTCTCCTTACCATGTTTCTCAAATCCAAGCCCTTGTTCGAATTCCTAGTTTGGTTGACATCCTTGCATGTGAGGTGACTTTCAAGCTTTGACTCGCCCTGCTATCTTGGACAAGCCAAAACCATAATTCGCTTGATTATACAGACTTAGTATCTTTGCTAATTATTCCCAAAAAAAAGCATTGAAAAGATAGACTTGCTGTTGTTTATCATACCAAGCCAAAAAAGAGCACAAATCGAATTGTTTATGCTAATATTGTCAAACAGAAAAGCTAGTAGACTGCCTTTTGTCATAATTAGCAATTTTGCTAATTTTATTAAGCTTTGAAACCTGACATAATTTGCTCTATCCAATCATATTGCATGCATTGCATAGCCTTAAAAGTTAATTCAACCTCTTCATCCAATTTGCATGTGAGATAGCCTAAACCCTAATCTGATTTGTCATTCTTGGATGGCACATGTGATGATCAAAAAGCCTTGATTCATTTTCCTTCGTCATCTATAGTAGACAAATATGCTAATTTCATCAAACTCAGACCTTAGCTCGAATTGCTGCTGTTGCTAATTGTTTTGACATGTATGATAGTTCAAGCCTTAGTTCACCTCCTTACTCAAGAAACTTGATCCTAATAATTAATCCTTGATAATATTTTGAGGGTTTCCTTTGGTACAACTCGCTCTCATCCCAGATATGCATCCAGCCTTTGTTCAAGGGAAGATACTTCAGAGATCTGATCCAAGTATGATTTCAAGCAGTGACTTGCCTCAGAAAACAGCATGTTGACTGTAGTGATGTAATGACAGCAGATCTTCAACAGTTAGCAGTGTATCCTCTCACAGAGTAGCACCCAGATTAAGTTTTACACATGGAGCAACAACCTATTTAAGAAAGGACTGCTGTAGGAGACTAGGAGTTGCTTTCGGCAGGTTTTCTATAAGATAAAATTATGTTACAGTGACCCTATTTTACAGGATTGCTGTATGGATGATTGAAAAGGAGTTAAGTGCTGTTTTGAGGAGCCTTTGTGGCCAAACATAAAACAGGACATCAACGAGTTCTTCAAGCATATGAATAGGTTCCAGAAATATTCAATAACACACATAAAAGCAGGAAAGGGTTTCCCATTCTGATTCTCTTCATGGGGGCATAATGAGAACATTTACTGGCTTGGGTCTTCCTAAATAAGAACCACCAGCATCTAATGATTGGGCTGTAGTAGTTTTCAGACCTGTGTAACAGAGAGCCTTTTCCACATTTAATTGCAAGAGGTGACAGAGACGATGATTCTTACCTTTCTTCTACAGGAGATTCAGATCTTTGATGAGAAGTAAAGTGCAGTTCACTAGGCTCCTTGAACATTGATGATCTCAAAAGGAGTTTGATTTTTAGGTTTAGAACCTAATAGCAGGTCGAATAAAAGATGATGTGATTTCTTAAGCATGAAGTTTACTATCCTAGCGCACCTTTTCTTATGCTATTTATGTCTCTAAGCTATGCTTGCATGACACATCTTGGACATTTCCCTGTTTGGAAAGTTTGCCTGATTTACCCAGCTGGAGTTGCATGCAAGTGACCACTAAAGAAAGTTTGATTGGCTATTGTTTTTCACTGTCGATTGCCCATTAAAAGAAAAGTGCATGCAGTTTTTTCCTCTTTCTTGTATGAGTATAAACCATGCAAGTGTTATTTTTAGTGAGGTCGCTTTAGGTAAGTAACAAGATGCAGGAGGAGATAAAGTCAAGTACTGAAGCAGTCAGTTTTTGGCAGTTTCTGCTATTGGAAAAAAGGCAGCGAATTCCCCAGTGCATGCATGCACAGTTTCTAAGGGAATTTCAGAGGGACAGAGGGTGTATGGGTCTCGACTCCATTGGTTCAAACTTCGGTGTTTCTACATATATAGGGTTGAGAGGACTTGAGAAGCGTTAGGCAGTGTTTTTTCCCAGCAGATTGCAGAAGTGGAATTCTCATCATCCTCCCACCTTCCGGATCCGACAGACCGCTTCCATCACTGCATACTACTGGACCTATTGCAGCCTATCATGTGTTGTCACTATGATGTATTCAATCTCTTGAGTAACATATTGATTTGGTTCAACTGTGCTTTGTATCTGGCTTTTGAATCTCCTGGTTGGATAGTTGTTAGCTGTATTGCACTGGTTTGGTTAGTTTTGATGCACTTAGTTTGATTTATTATTCACTTCCGCCGCATATCCTTTCCTGTCATTCATTTTCGTTTACTGTTATAATTGTCTCAGAAATCTGATCTCAACCACTTGAAATTTAACTAAGAATTTGTCCTTGCTCTTGACTGCTTACAGGCATCTCAAGAGTGAGTTTTGTGTGTGCTAATCAATTGGATTTTATGCAGATTAGTTTATTTCATCACAGCATACAACCCCTAGGGACACCCCCCTGAGACTGGAAAAGTACCAGTCCAAACGGAGAGACATCCAATGTTGACAGCGTTGGTTGTCTAGAGTTATTGCGCAGATCTGCCAGTACAGATCCACATGATAACAGTTTCTCAGCTAGACGAGCCAGATTTTGTAAATTCTGTGACTTCTGGCTCAAAATGTATAGTCCCAAACTGGCCTTTTCAATGCCTAAGCCAGTCTACGCACTTCAGTATGTCAGTCTATATACATATATACACACACATAGTCAACAATCGAGGTTGGTATATAAGCATGTGTGCTAGTTTTAGTTGGTTGGTTATGTTAGCTATCAAGTCCAGACTCCATATGGTGCACTGTGTATTCTCCCAGGGAGAACAAATTCAGTAAGGGCAATACCAAACCCTGTATCTGATGCATTGTAACATCATTGCCTCTGCTGATCTTTCAGATTAATATAAATCTGTTTACAGCAAAAATAAAAATATATATAATATATTACTTTCTAATCATTATGTTCTTGATAAAACATTTTAAGTAATTGCTTTTCAAATGCTAAAGCAAAGGGAAAGATCACTCACCCGCAAGCATGTCAAAAATCTTGACTTGGCGGGCTTTTTCTGCTGCTTTTTCATGGAGAAGGGAAGTGCGAGCCTGAATAGCAACCCACACACATTACGACTTGTTGGCACACAAAATGTCGTTGATAGGCACAAACAAACTAGCTGTTAATAAACAGAATCCACTTCAAATGGAAACACTATTAGCCTACCTTAGCTCTTTCCTGAGCTTCAATTGATTCTGCTGATCTACTCTTGTGAGATACATTAAGTATTGATTCAGGAACCTCCTGTAAATGAACCACTGGACTCTCAGCTTGTAGTCCAATCTGACATACAAAATACCCGAACAACTTTCACTGGTGTAAAATATAACTCTTGTGGAAACAACTACACCTTTGGCAAAATGTGGCGGCATTTGTTGAGATTGTCAAGTGGCCGTACTCGGGGATTAGGAGGTTCAAGTCCCTCGGTCTGAAGTGCTTCCAATGGATCAAAGTCTTGCTACAATGTTCACATGGATTAAAAAAAGTATATTTTCTCTTGCATCAAAAGCTTTAAGAAAAATTATTCAAAATCAACTGAGCTCAATCTTTAAACTTTAGAATTCAAATGTCAACTTTCCTAATTTAGTTGTTCTAGATGCAGATTAAAAGTCAATAGAATGATCAAACTTATGAATATGACCAAATATCAAATTACTAAAACCCTAAACCACATACTCAGACCACTGAAGATTATAATGTTTTGCAATGTGGAGATGAGATGTGTACCCAGAATTGATTCCCTCTATTTATCAGGCAAAAGACTCTTATAAAACAAAAACATAAAAAAATTACTCATGTAAATGCAGTTTTTGGCAAATACTAGTTTATAAACTATTAGAAGTTAAGATATGACAGCAAATGGAGACTAAAAGTTATTTAGCCCACTCGACTAGTTCAAGCTGTCAATTTTTCAATTTCAGATCTGAAAATTACTTGAAAAATTTTACACTGACATTACAGATTTTTCAAGTGACATTATGACAGAAAATTATCACTGAAAAATTTTACACTGAAATTATGACAGAAAATTACAGCAGAAACACAAAGATCAGAGAGAAATCATCCATGCACATGAGACACAAATTTAGTTCAGTAAATTTTCAGACTGAGAATTTCTGAGGACAAAACCAGTCCTCTCAGCAAAATTACAACTTCTGCAAATTCCCGAAAAACCTTCTAACTTGCAAACTTGTTGTACAGCCTGCTGATGTCACCTGCTCTACGGCCTGCCTGATCCGCACGTACCATACGAACTGTACGGATCACACATGCAGCCTGTTCTCTGTTGTTGTCACACGTGTGGTTGTCTCTCCCTCACACGTGCGGCCTCTCTCTCTTGACAGAAAATTAGAAGACAGAAAAAAACCAGAAACCCTAGGCCAAATTTGCCAAAGTGAAGAATTTCCTTTGTTGAAATTGCCACCCCAATCTCCTTGACAAGAGTGCCCACTCACTCATGCCAACTCCATAATGTCACAATGAGATGTATGGTGCCTCCTCACATTGCCTCTCCTTTTATAGGAGTCTAATGAGTGAGTTTAGGAACCCCTTCTAAACTCAACATTAAATTAGAATTGTTTATTCCTCTATGTGGGTGTGAAGCCCCAACATATGTGTGTGAAGCTCCAACACAAGCCCCAGCTCCATACAAAGGGGTTTTCACAAAATAAAAGTGCAATGTGAGTGCCAACAAAAATTCCTACATGCCCGACACCAAGGCCAATGTGAGAATACCTGCCCAATGCTACAAAAACATCAACATTCTCTCTTAGCGAGGGAGGTATTCCATCCACCAACACCTAGAAGTAGACTTATCTCCCACACTGGAAGTGGCTTTGCCTCCCACACTGAATCCGCTACCACTACTGCTCCGTCTAACACGGAAGTAAATCCCGTTGTATGACTTGGACCCTTCTTGAAAGACACCCTGCTCCTAGAAGCCTCCCGCTTCTGAGCATCCTACATGGCGATCTCAACCCATGACACCTTCTTGGCAATCTTGGAAGACTCCTCTCTCCCACTTGAACCTGAAGGTAAACTCCCTCTGGACGGCTGACTCTCCCTCCGAGCCTGTTAACTCCCTCTGAAGTCTAACTCCCTTTGAGTCTGCACAACCTTCAAAGCTACCTGCTCCTTGTTCTCTGCCACTTTGCTACTGCTTGCCATAGCTCGCATAGGCTGGCCCTTTAGCCTGTACAAGTTGCTCTCAATACTTCGAGAACAGTTGCTATGTCTAAGCTAGATCCTCTAGGCATGATCAATGCATGTCCATCCTGGAACAATACTTCAAAGCCCTTCTTCTCAATCCCTGAGACTGAGAGGACACTCCTCTTGAGTTTTGGCACCCATAGCACATTCGTCACTCTCAACACACCTCCTAACTCCATCCGGAATGGCACTGTTCCAGATCCTTTCATTGCATGCTTGGTACCCATACCAAGTTCCACATACAAATCTAAGTCGGACTCTGTGAAACTCTCGAACAACTCTCGTGCTCCTGTCATATGACATGTGGCTCCACTTTCTATTAGCCATGCACCATCCGATATGGTGCCTAAGGAAGTCTGGGAAACAAATAAGAACTTTGTAAACTTCTTGGCAAACTCATCCACTTGAGTCCTTTCCAACGTAGCTACATCTAGTTGTGTCTTGTTTCCGCCCTTCTTCCTCTCCGGACACTGTGAAGCATAGCGGCCTTGCTTATGACAAGCAAAGAACTTGACCTTGCTAAGGTCCTTCTTCTTTCCCTGGTCTGCAGATGCCTCTCTCTCTCTGTGTTCTTCTTCCAAGAAACATTTCATTTGCCCTTCCTAGCATGAGTTGAGTAGCTAGGGCCTAAATGCCATCATCACTACTTCTCTGCTTGTTCCTGGACTCTAACCGAGCCTCCTCCTAGATGCAATCGACCCACAGTCTGTCAAATGGTGGCAACTTCTTTCATGCACATATTCCTTGCACAAATGGTTCCCAAGACCCGAGAAAACCATTCAATGCCACATTCACCAACTCCGTGTCATCAACTGCCTCACCAATGGCTACAAGTCGATCACGAATCTGAGAGATCCCCATGAGGTAGCTGGCAACTGTATCTGAACTGGACATCTCAACAGATCGAAGTTAATGCCTCAAAATCAACTTTCGATTTACATTCTCACTTTGGTTCAATCCCACCAAAGAATCATACATATCCTTTGTTGTCTTCTTCTCGAAAATATGACGAATCAAGTGATCCTTCACAGAATCCAACAACACCCACTTAGCCTTCACTTTCCTCTTCTTATGAGCTGCCAATTCCTGTGCATCCTTTGGATCTGGAATCACCATCTCAACATACTCTTTGAGATCATTCTCTTCCAAGAGAAAAAGGATACTGGCCTTCTAGGCCCGAAAATTTGTGGCCCCCTCCAACCTGTCCTCCACTCTAAGAGTGCTCACCATTGTGTCCAAACAAGAGCACAAATTTGTCGCAACTTGTGTCTCAAGAGATGACTCCCTCTTTCTCTGGAGCCTATGCTCTAATACCATGTCAATTTTTCAAGCAATCAATGCATTCAATTTCAAATCTGAAAATTACTTCCTAGTGACATTATGACAAAAAATTATCACTGAATAATTTTACACTAAAATTATGACAGAAAATTACAATGGAAACACAAAGATCAAAGAGAAATCATCCATGCACATGAGACACAAATTATGTTCAGTAAAAATTTTCAAATTGTGAATTTTTTAGGACAAAACCAGTCCTCTTAGTAAAATTACAACTTTAGCGAATTCCAAAAAAAACTTCCAACTTGAAATCTTGTTATACGGCCTGCTGACGTCGCCCTGTACGGCTAATGATGTCACCTGTTGTACGGCTTACTTGATCCGCACGTGTCGTACGAACTGTACAGATCACACATGTGGCATGTTTCTACTGATGTACGGTCCGCACGTGTGGTACGGACTATACGGATCACACGTGTGGCATGTTCTTTGTTGTCACACATGCGACTGTCTCTCCCTCACACGTGCAGCCTCTCTCTCTTGACAAAAAATTAGAAAACAGAAACCCTAGGCCAGATTTGCCAAAGTGAAGAATTTTCTTTGTTGAAATTGCCACCCCAATCTCCTTGGCAAGAGTGCTCACTCACTCATGCCAACTCCATAATGTCACAATGAGATGTATGGTGCCTCCTCACATTGCCTCTCCTTTTATAGGAGTCTAATAAGTGAGTTTTGGAACCCCTTCTAAACTCAACATTAAATTAGAATTATTTATTCCTCTATGTGGGTGTGAAGCCCCGACACAAGCCCCAGCTCCATACAAAAGGGTTTTCACAAAATAAAAGTGCAATGTGAGTGTCAACAAAGATTCCCAATGCCCGACACCAAGGCCAATGTGAGAATACCTGCCCGATGCCACAAAAACGTCAACACAAGCATGTGATAGGAACTTTAACAACTGCATGCATAAGAAAGAAACTAAGGTCGAAGCTCTATGGCGTGCTTTGGGATGTTTTTTTGGGGATCATAGAACCTAAGGCGAGGGCCGCAGGCCCTCCCTTTCTGCCCCCCACCCTTTTTTTCCCTCGTTATTTTTTTTCAGCCTCTTTTTCCTATCTAAGGTCTTCGGGAGTTGACGCACAAAAGCTTCTAGGGGGTTTTTTTTTTTACGATGTCTAAGGGACAGATGGAATCACCAAAGAGAGATGTCGTCAATTATGAGGTCAGCTCGGAGTCTGACCGGGCGTTCCTTTCCCAAAAAGAGTTTATCGAGTCCCGGGAACTGCTCTCTTCGAGACTTCACGTGGATATAGAGCAAGAAGGTTCCTTAACTCCCCTTGGTTTTGACAAAACAAAGGACAGTAATCCTGGAGGCAATGATCCGCGGATCAAGGGACATGCACGGCTCTTTGATTTGTGTGAAAATGGTTTGCTTGGTCCTAGCTCGACTTGTGATGCATCGGTTTTCCAAAGGCATTCGCTGTGGTCTTCTCCGGGCTCGGTCTGCGGATGTATCTTTCCCTGGCATGAATCCAAATTGCGATAAGCCTAAAGGGAGGGTTGGAGAGCCCCAAAAGAGAAGCGCAAGGTGCATTAGGGAGAAGCAAGGAGCAGTCAAGATGGTGGTTGGCAAAGATATACCTCTAGCAAAGGTATCCCACTTTGCTGGAAAATTACTAGTCGGGCGTTTCAGTGGCATATGTGTAGGAGAAAAGGCTCTTCTTTCCTGGATTAATAAGGAGTGGAAACCAGTATTAGGATACATGTTGGAAGCTCATGTCCTCCCTTGTGGATGGTTCTCCTTTCTCCTGCGCTCGGAAGAAGATTGTAATTTTCTCCTTGGTAAAAACTAGTCACGGGGAATGGAGGGCCTTTCGCTGAAGTCTTGGACGGTGGATTTTGATCCAGTCTAGGAACCAATTTCAACCATGAAAGTATGGGCCATTCTGCCAAGTTTGCCTTTGGATTTTTGGTCGAGGGATGCTCTAGAAGTAATCGGGAATAAATTGGGCTCGTTTGTAAGCTTGGAACCTAACTGGGCCTCAAAAAAAGACCGAAGATGGGCATGGATACAGGTAGAAGTTGATGTTCACAAGGGTTTGGTAGGGAGCTTGGACATTGTGTATGGGGATAAAACATGGCACCAAAGGGTGGACTACTAGAAAATCCCCTTTAGGTGCCATGGTTGTCATGAAATCGAGCATTTGCGGGCTCAATGCTTGAAAGTAGTTCCTT
>ML796878.1:245233-324655 GCA_009831015.1 Picea engelmannii
AGACTGATTGACATAGAGCCAGCCAAACTGGCTCCAACCTGGTGAAATTTCAGAACAGGAAGGGCTGGAGTGGCAAAAAGGTTGAACAGGTTTTTGATTTCAGAAGAACTGATGGAGATGGGGTTTCGATTTCAGTCCTCTATAGAGGAAGGGGGAATGTCGGATTATATACCCATTACTCTCACTTGGAAGTCTAGATCTGAGGCTCCCCCGGCTCCGCTGAAGATTAGTCAAGTGTGGTTAGAGGACGAAGAATTCAGGTTATTGGTTCGAGAAAACTAGGCCAAGCTCTCGCCATTGGAGCAGGCTCCCTTGATGCAGCAGTGTGCAGCAAATTTGAAAAGGGTGAAGGATGCCATCAAACAGTGGATCCCAATCTGGCGAGCCAAAAGAATGCAGGAGATAACGGAGATTGAAGAGAGACTCTCGAGTCTTCGAAACAGTATTGATGACAGTGCCCTTAGTGAGGCAAAGCTGGAAGAGCTAAAAAGTTTGGAGGAAAAGAAGTCTCGGTGGCTTAAGAATGAAGAAATGGAATGGAAACAAAAAAGTAGAGCATTGTGGCTGAAGGAAAGGGACAACAATACGAAGTTCTCTCATCATTATGCCAACCAGCGCAGGAACATAAACTCTATATGGGAAATTAAGAATGAGGAAGGAAACTTGGTTAGCTCTTTTCAAGAAAAAGCCGAAGCAGGTGCAAGATTTTTTGAAAATTTGTTTTCAGCCCCTGCAGGATGCCCGATCCAGGAGACTTTGGAAGTAGTTTCCAAATTACCTTCAGTCATTTCAGAAGAAATGAACCAGGCCTTGAGCTCGGAAGTGACAGAACCGGAACTATGCCAGGCCCTTAATTCCCTACAGAATGGAAAGAATCCGGGCCCGGATGGCTTTACGGTGGAGTTTTTTAAGTCTTTCTATGAGTTTCTCAAGGACGATCTCTTGGCCGTGGTCAAGGAATCGCAAAGGGTAGGGAGAATTCACGGGGCTTTAAACTGTACCTTTCTTTGCCTTATCCCCAAGAAAGAGAATGCAGATTCTTTTAGGGATTTTAGACCCAACTCTTGCTGCAATGTGGTCTTTTGGGGATTTTAGACCCAACTCTTGCTGCAATGTGGTCTTTTGGGGATTTTAGACCCAACTCTTGCTGCAATGTGGTGTACAAACTGATTTCCAAGATCACTGCAAGAAGATTAAGACCGGTGTTAAGCGAGGTAATACAGGAAGAACAGTTCGGGTTTCTGCAAAACAGACAAATACATGATGCAGTAGCAATGACACAGGAAGTCGCCTAAGACCTGCAACTTCCGAAGATCCTTCTGCTTAGCGGATTCCAGGAGAGTCCACAGGGCTATCAGCTCTGCTCGGTTGAGATGATAAATTTGAGGAAAGAAGAAAAATGCACGGATTTTAGTCAAATTCATCATCTCAACAGTTTGCATGACAGAATGTAATGCTAAGTAATTGACATCAGTTTCATCTTAATTCAAATAACAATTAAAAGTGCAAAACGGATAAGCCAGTCCAAATATTCCATAGCAAGTTTAAATTTAATGGCGCCAACGGGATAAAAGTGGGATACTTATTTCGAAATTTTAAGTAAAAATTTGAAATCCAGGAGCCAGTGCATAAAATGTATGTGGGTAGAGCCTTACCGACAGGAAATTCAAGTGCGATGGCAGCTCCTCCGTCTCTTCCTCCTCCTCGGACTCAGACATGCTTCAAAAACACCGATTTCGATGTTTGGTTGGATGTATTCAAAGAACCTTAAACCGCACTGAAGGGTTTAAAGTCCGCCTAGCTCTGTTTAAGGGCACTCGCGCGTTAATTTATACCTTATATAAATTTGTGTTAATTTTTTCCTGGAAAAAAAAGGGCACTCGCGCGTTCAACTTAAAATTTGGTTAGCCACTCATTTCGGCAGATGATTTAAAGTTTTCGCTTGTAACCAATCGTAAAAACATAAAAACATTATTAAAGGACTTCCCAAAATATCCATAAAAGGTGGATTTTGCAAAGGACATACTTTACATTCATTCGAGGTAGTATTTGGTTTTGTGAATGGGTTAAGATTAGTTGTTATTTTAAGGTTTATGACTCCACTATTATAGCTTCAACAATGATAGTATGGGATATTGACCTTTTTGCAAATACTATATACGTTGAAACCATCTTTTGGTCTTAGAGTAAGATCTACAACTTCCTCTGATTGGTTAAGAGTTTGTCTTTCTCGAACATAAGAATATAGGTTAACAGCCCAAGACCCAGAGGCATCTGGTAGGAGTGAAAGTTTGCCCCCCTTACAGACCATCAACGGGTCATTTCAAGTGGCGTGGTTTTCCTTGAATAACGATGATGGTTTGGCCCACAATCGCAGATAGCAACCAGTGATGATTGTGTTCATCATTGGTTGACAACTGAGTTAAACTACACAGATTCCTCTTAGGCAAGAGGTTAAACTACGAATAGGGCGATATCTGGTCGTGTGTATGGCACTAAGGCTAGATGCTACTAGAAAGTGCATGACCCCACTAGAGGTGGTCACGACAATGACAACAAGGGACATTAGCTTTCTTATGGATATTATCTTCGTTCAAACTGTCTTTGGGTCCTGGTGTAAGACCTAAAACTGCTTTTGATTGGCTAAGAGCTCATCTTCCTTGAACATATGAAAACAAGTAATGATTCATGATAGGCTTTGCCACCTTTCGGGAAAAAAAGGACATGGGTTCCAACTTGGCAAGAGGTTAAACTACAACCGAGGGTAGTATATGGTCTAATGTATGGAACTAAGACTAGATGCTACTAGAAAGCACGTGACCCCACTGGAGGTGGTCTCAAGGATGACCACAAGGGACACCAGCTTTCTTATGGATGTTATATAGGTTGAAACTGTCTTTGGGTCCTAGAATAAGACCTAAAACTACTTTTGATTGGCTAAGAGCTTGTCTTCCTCGAGCGTACAAAAATAGTTTAACGACCCAAGACATAGAAGCATCTAGTAGGAGTGAAATTCTACCCCTTTACGACCCACCAACAAGTCATTTTAGGGGGCATGGTTTTCCTTGAATAATGGTGATGAGTTAGCGTGCATTTTTGGATAACATCCAATGATGGTTGTCCTCACTACCAGTTGACAACTAAGTTATGATAGGTTTTTCCATCTTCTAAAAAAAGAAAAAAAACACAGGTAGTATCTAGTCTCATATATAGGGCTAAGGCTAGATGTTACTTAAAGGTACATGACCCCATTAATGTAGCTTTAGCAATGACAGTATAGGGTACCGACCTCCTTACGAATACTACCTAGGCTGAAACTGTATTTTGGTCTTGGAATATGTAAAGTTCCCAAGCCAATGGGCCAAGAACATTTCGTTTTTCATGATTTTTTAACTCTTTTCTGGTTGTGGCATTTCATCAAACACTTTGTTGATTTGGTCTTTTAGATTACACTAGGGTTTATATTGATGGTTGCTATGTGTGTTTGCAGCAATAATCAAATAGATGTAGCAATGGAACATACCTCAACAAGATGCAAGATCAACAATATAAGAGACAACCCAAAAATACCTCAGATCTTATATTATTCATAATAGAAGAAGACCCTGATACAATGGATCTATAGATCTGATACAATATAGCTAAGAGCTAATAGCAAAGCGAAGGTGATCCTCAAACAAGATCAAGGATATAAGCTACAAGCCTCCAAAGGCCATATGACTGCAATAGATGAAGAACATGATGAGATCTCTGTCCTCTGAAGTGCCAAACCCCCAACTGGATAAGTTGCACCCTGCTGGAAGACTGAATACACCCAACAATTCGGCCCTCCTCCTAGAGGCCTCCAAATACTCTAAAAATCATGGGAAGTGTAGATTGGGCCAAGGTCACACCTCTGATGAAGTCTCAAGCTAATCTGTGAAGAGATGATCCTCCAAAGGAACAATCCTCTATTTGACTTGCGCCCTCCTGGATGATTGAAACCCCAGATAATTTGGCCCTCCTCCTACTTGGCATCAATAGCAAGCAAAACACTCTAGAAGCATAGATTTGATGTCTATGAACAAGATAGGATGGATACCTAGCTGAAGAATGAAGCTTGGAACCTTCTCATGAGTAGATCCACTTCACAATTGCACCCTCCTCTTGGGGAAATCATCCCACTCTCAATGTAAATCAAATCTCCACTAAAATACCTCTGGGAGGAACCAAGAATGGCGATATGGCCTCTACAAAGAAAACCCAATAACTGGAATCTCCAAAATCCCTTCTCCTTGGCTAGATCAAACTGATCTAGCTCCACAAATGTGCCCCCCTTGTTGGAAACCCTCAATGGTGCACCCTCTCTCTCTATGTACCTGTGGTTGATGTAGAACCCCTCTGAAGCTGAGTAGATCTGATGTAGAATGGTGAGGGAGGAATCTTTCACCTCTGTGACCAAGCTTGGATCGAGTTGGGTGGGATCTTTCACCACCGGGCTAATCTCTAGGGTTTGTCAAGTCAAAACCCTCAAAACCCCCAAGTGCATGGGCTCACTAGCTAGAAGCCAGATATCAAAATGATAATCAACATGAATAAGAAAATAGAGGCCCTTGCCTCTCTTTTATCCTTCCTGCTCACCTTGTCTCTCAAAAGTGACTTTTACTTTATTAATTATTAATTAGTTAATTAAATCACTTTAATTAATTAATTAACCATTTTACCTCTAAAAAGTGCCTTATCTCTCCTTGTGGCTTCCGTGGCCACTGAAAGTCACTTCTCATCATCTTATCATGTAGTGTTGTTCCTCCCAATTCCAATGATCTATTACACTAAGAGGTTTCTCCAAGTATTATGCCCAAGATGACCTCCTTAGTGAATTTAATTAACTTACAGCCCAAAATAACTCAAAATCACGGAAATCATCAGAATGCAATGGAACCAAAGCCAAGTTATGTAGAATGGATCATAATGATGAAATAAGATGAGCGATGCAAGTCAGACCCCAAAATACCCCTCAATAGTCCTTGTACTCGTTATAACCTCCATCTAGCTACTCTAATCATCATAACACTTTGTAATATAATGATGTCCCAAAGTGGGGACATTACAGTCCTCCCTGCTAGAATATTGCTTGTCCTCAAGCAATAACTGAACCCATCCAAATATAATATCGAGGTCCCATGTCCACCTATGGGACACACAGTAGGCCCCAACCAAAGATGAACTATCACACACTCCGCCTCTTGGGTCCCATATCAGGATGTGAACTGCAATACCCTGTGAAGCATGATCATGAACCATGTCAACACCAAGATTCTCCTGCACATGACACATGGCCTCATCCTGAAATGAGTCCATCCTCTGAATCCGTATCAAGACCAACACAGTCTCCATCAACTGCATATGTTGTTGACGTAGTGAGGTATTGTAAGACCTCCATGAGGCACCCTCAAGTGATGCGTTCTCCTCCACATTGAAGCTCATTGGAAAGTCAAAATAACTTTCCCCTACAAGGGTCAACTAGCCTCTATCAGTCAGTGAAATGCTCAACCCTGCAATCATCGGGTCCCATGCTAGTCCCTGCCAAGTATCACCACGTTGGTGCTGCACCACCCTGACCATGACTGTCTGCTCCCTGTATACATACTGGATCCCCCACTCCTAGATCCTCAAGCTAGAATACCTGTGGCAACTGGACCTGTTGTCCAGAAACTGCATCTATAAAAGAATCTATGTGGAAGTATTACCTGCCCAACCATCTCCATTCTCAATCATGATGATCAAAAGGGAGGAACTGTCTCGCTCCATAAGACAAGCCCCTGCAAGCCCACTCAAAACCAACCCAAAGTGAAGTATGTGGCTCTCTGACGCAACCTGGGTCATCATAAAGTGAAACAACCTACTAACAAAATGAACTATTGGATCCCATGGCAAACTTGGAAGTTTATCACTTCCAATCCCCGCTAACTGCTCATGTGTCATACTGATCACTGTTGAAAGCCCTCCGTGTTCATCCTTATGGGAATTTGTATCTGTGTCTGCCTCTGAGATGTTTGTTATCCCCTGGCCTATAATGCTCACCATCACGCACAAAGTCTCAACTGTCTGCCTATGATGATCCACCCCTATCCTGTTATATGACGTAAAAGTACTCTTGTCAGGTGGTCTTGGCCTACCCATTGTCCATGTCCTCTGCCACTGTCCATCTCTCCCCATGCTGTTGTCAATGATAAAAGTGTCGGGAAAGGCTAACAGAAACATATGTGGCTAACTGTAGGATTGGAAGGTATCATATGCTTTGGTCAATCCCAAGGATTCAACCAAAAGATCGTCTACCGGTAACCATGGTACATACTCGCCTATAATCAACATTGAATCCCAATCATCATCACCCCTATGGTTGTTGCTACTGTGAAGGTGATCCCCCGGTACAATGTGTTGCTGTCAAGGAGAGACATATCCATGCTCCACTAAGTGCATCTCCTCCCTGCAAGTCAATACACCCCTCTAGATCTCACTGTAAATCTATGCATGTCTTTGTGAGCTATCACTCACCATTGTATGCTCCTGCATACTCGTGTAATCTCTTGTATACCCTTGTAGCATCATGGATCCTGGGTGTACTATTGGATCAACCTCTACATGAAGATCAACCGCTCCTCGAACACAAATGGAAGTGTCCTCAAAACTACCCCTGGCTTTGGATTCCCCATGTGTATGTGAGTGCTCGATTGTCTCAAAGATCCTCGTGGAGGGTAGCTCCTGCGCCTCTGGATCATAACTCTCCATACTCATCAGTGACCCTGGGTACTCCTCATGCTCCTCCATCAACTAGTGCTCCTCTGCTAAGCCACCAACATCCCCTAGCAATGTGACTGAAGGATATAACTGACTCTCCACTAAGATAGACGTAGTGGATCTCTGTCTAATCTCCTCAAGAAGCTCCTCTGATCTGGACTTTGATTCTTGAAGGGTTGTATGTGTGCCTTTCAAGAATGCTCATGTGCTCTCTAACTCATGAGTGAGTTTGTCCACCTCCAACTCCTGCTCCCTCAAGGCCCTGTGATACATCTCGCCAATCCTCAATAGATAGTCTTTGTCCATCAACAACAACTAATAGTCGGTCCTCATCACAGACACTCTCTCCCTGAGAGTATGAAAGTCATCTATGGAAAATCCTCCCCCTGAACTACCATGTGCTAACGATGCCCTCCAACAACAATCAACCACCAATGCATGTGTGTCATTAATGCGCCTAGTGGCTGCCATGATCATGTCCTCACTGACTCTCAACTGTCCTACCAGGTAGCGTGACTCCTGATCACAATCATGGTGAGGTGCTAACTCATACCCCTCACTGTTAGTGTCAACCCTGGAATCCTCAACAACACTCTCTACAAAAGATAAAGCACTGAATCGATCCATGTCCACTATGCTACTGGGTCCTCCTATATGCGATCGCACATCATCACCAACTTCTAGCTCCCTCTTAATCATATTGTATCTTGTATGAACAGTTATATCATCATGTGCACTCACCCTGCTACTATCATCTGCGCCTGGATCCCATACAAATGTGTCCAGACACGTACTATGGTCATCTCGACCAATAAGGAGTACATCCTCATCATTGTAAGTTGGTCCTGGAAGTAAGTGTCCTGTCAAACTGTCAGTCTCTGCCATCTGATCAAACAATGGAGTCTCCAAAAGAAGTGACTCACTCTCTTCATATTGATATGCATGTGTAGGGTCAATTGTCAGCACATCATGTCTCTCCTCCTGGGTCTGTGGATCCATATGTCCCTGGTGTGCATCCCTCACACACGACTCCTCCATCATATCTGGAATGCCATTGATATCCTCATGTGTCGTGGCTATCATGGGTGTCTGGAAAGATGACAAATGTGTCATGGTCATCATAGGAAGCTCGTTAGGTCTAGGTGCTAACACGTGTGAATCCCCACTAGTGTCACCACTCTGCTGAGGTGTAAGGTCATCAACACTATGTAATATGATTGTTAAAACACAGGTGTTATCATCCTGTCCATCCCATTGTTCCTCTAATGCGCAAGGGTCACTATCCTCCTCAAGCATGCAAGAATCACTAGCCTTTGTGTAAGGGTCACTAGCATCATCAGACTGCTCCAAATAAGCATCTAGCTCTGTATCCTCACTGTCATAGTGCACCTCAATAATGTGTTTCTTACATTTACCCCTACACCTATGATCTGGTTCCCAAGGCACCTTGCAACTGTAGCAAAGTTGTCTGCTCCTACTGGGTGTGGGAATGCTCTGTGCTTCCCTCCATCTCATGTTTCCCTCTACTATGTTGGCCCAATGTGTAACCTTATCTTTGCTCCACCTGGGATTTTTCATGGATATAATCTGTTGGAGTGTTACTTGAGCCTTAAATCTCTCACTAAGGGCGTGATATTCCCTTTCACAACACACCGCCTCTCTAGCGAAGTCTATAGACTTCATCTTTCCTTATGGAAGATCCCTCATGCTGGCAAGAGACTAAGCTCTGATACCGATGTAAAGTTCCCAAGCCAAGGTGCCAAGAACATTTCGTTTTTCATGATTTTTTAACTCTTTTCGGGTTGCGGTGTTTCGTCAAACATTTTGTTGATTTGGTCTTTTAGATTACACTAGGGTTTATATTGATGGTTGTTATGTGTGTTTGAAGCAATAATAAAATAAATGTAGCAATGGAACGTACCTCAACAAGATGCAAGATCAACAATATAAGAGACAACCCAAAAATACCTCAGATATGATATTATTCATAATAGAAGAAGACCCCGATACAATGGATCTGCAGATCTGGTACAATATAGCTAAGATCTAATAGCAAAGTGAAGGTGATCCTCAAGCAAGATCAAGGATAGAATCTACAAGCCTCCAAAGGCCATATGACTGCAATAGATGAAGAACGTGATGAGATCTTTGTCCTCTGAAGTGCCAAACCCCCAACTGGATAAGTTGTGCCATGATGGAAGACTGAATACACCCAACAATTTGGCCCTCCTCCTAGAGGCCTCCAAATACTCTGAAAATCACAGGAAGTGTAGATCGGGCCAAGGTCACACCTCTGATGAAGTCTCAGGCTGATCTGTGAAGAGATGATCCTCCAAAGGAGTAATCCTCTATTTGACTTGTGCCCTCCTGGATGACTGAAACCCCAGATAATTCAACCCTCCTCCTACTTGGCATCAATAGAAAGAAAAACACTCTAGAAGCATAGATATGATGTTTAGGAACAAGATAAGATAGATACATAGTTGAAGAATGAAGCTTGTAACCCTTTCATGAGTAGATCCACTTCACAATTGCGCCCTCCTCTTGGGGAAATGGTCCCACTCTCAATGTAAATCAAATCTCCACCAAAATACCTCCGGGAGGAACCAAGAATGGTGCTATGGCCTCTACAAAGAAAACTCAATAACTGGAATCTCCAAAATCCCTTCTCCTTGGCTAGATCGAACTGATCTAGCTCCACAAATGCACCCCCCTTGCTGGAAACCCTCAATGGTGCGCCTCTCTCTCTCTGTACCTGTGGCTGATGTAGAACCCCTCTGAAGCTGAGTAGATCTGATGTAGAATGGTGAGGGAGGAATCTTTCACCTCCGTGACCAAGCTTGGATCAGGTTGGGTGGGATCTTTCACCATCGAGCTGATCTCTAGGGTTTGTTAAGTAAAAACCCTCAAAACCCCCAAGTGCATGGGCTCACTGGCTAGAAGCCATATATCAAAATGATAATCAACATGAATGAGAGAATAGAGGCCCTTGCCTCTCTTTTTATCTTTCCTACTCACCTTGTCTCACCAAAGTAACTTTTACTTTATTAATTATTAATTAATTAATTAAATCACTTTAATTAATTAATTAACCATTTTACCTCTCAAAAGTGCCTTATCTCTCCTTGTGGCTTCCCTGGCCACTGAAAGTCACTTCTCATCATCTTATCTTGTAGTGTTGTTCCTCCCGATTCCAATGAGATATTACACTAAGAGGTTCCTCTAAGTATTATGCCCAAGATGACCTCCTTAGTGAATTTAATTAACTTATAGCCCAAAATAACTCAAAATCATGGAAATCCTCGGAATGCAACGGAACCAAAGCCAAGTTGTGCGTAATGGATCATAATGATGAAATAAAATGAGTGATGAAAGCCGGACCCCAAAATACCTCTCAATAGTCCCTGTACTCGCTATAACCTCCATCTGGCTACTCTGGTCATCATAACACTATGTAATATAATGATGTCCCAAAGTGGGGACATTACAGAGTATGACCTAAAACTACCTTTGATTGACTAAGAGCTCGCCTTCCTCGAACATAAGTAACCAAGTCAACAACCCAAGACCAAAAGGCATCTGGTGGGAGTGAAAGTCTGCTCTCTTATGATGTAATGATCCCAAGCCATTATGCCAGGATCATCACAGTTTTGGTGTCTTTTTAAACTTTTATTGGTTGCGGTATTTCATCAAACACTTCGTTGGCCTACTTGTTTACATGTGTTTACTTGTTGAATGGCCTCTTGATTTCAACCTTAGGGTTTACTGATGTGTTTATATGTGTGTTGCAGCAAATAACAAGAAGATATAACCATGGAACATACCTCAACCATATGCAATATGATAGACAAGCCAAAACATCTCAAATATGCTTTTATTCTTGAAATAGAGAAACCTGCTACAATGAAGATGCCGATCTGGAATGCTCAACAGATGTCTAAGAAGATAGACAATAGAGATGCTGCAAAATGCTCCAATAGAAGACTATAATAAGCCTCTAAAGGCTGGATACATAATGGAGACTGAACACAAGTAGATCTGGGTCGTAAGAAAGCTAAACCCCCAAGCTGGAAGGTGCCACACCTTGCTGGATAGCTAAAGCTCCTCAACAATTCGGCCCTGCTGCCAAAAGTGTCTAATCACCCCAAGAAATATGCCAAATGATGGATCGAGCCACTATAAGCACAACCCAGGTGCTCAAATCTCTAAGGCCACTCTCCAACCCTATAGATCTAATTCTCCCAAAGGAATGGTGCGCCCCCTTTGATGCTTGAAACCCTAATAATTTAGCCTCTTTCCTAGAGACCTCCAACAACTCCACCAATCCACTAGAATGATAGATCGAGGTACGACAATGAAAACCCAAGTGCTCAACTGGGCAAAATACCTGCTAGATCCTTAGATCTAGCTACCCTCCAAATAATGGTGTGCCCTCCTCTAAGGGAAACCGTCCCTCTCTCAATGCCAATCAATCCTCCATAAGAATACCCCCAAAAACATCCAATAATGGCGCTATGGTACCTGCAAGAAAAACCCAATACTTGGAATTCCCGAAACCTCTTGTCCTCAGAGAGAATGAATCCTCCCTCAATGGATGGTGCCCCCCTCTTGTTGGAAACCCTCAACTTGTGCGCCCTCTCTCTATATGCACATGTAACTGATGTAGAATCCTCCTGCAACTAAGTAGATCTGGAACTAGAATGGTGTGGGAGAGTATTGCATCTCTGAGACCAAGCTTGGGACAAGCTAGGTGGAATCTTTCACCACTAAATCGTCCTCGAGGGTTTGTTAAGTCAAAACCCTCAAAACCCCCAATGCTGGGCTCTCTAGCTAGAAGCCAGATATCAAAATATGATCATACATGGATGAATGAGTAGAGGCCCTTGCCTATCCTTTATACTTTTTGCTCACCTTGTCCCTCCAAAGTGACTTTCATTTTATTAATAGTTAATTAATTAATTAAATTACTTTAATTAATTAATTAACCTTTTTACCTCTAAAAGTCGCCTTATCTCTCCTTGTGGATTCCCTGGCCACTGAAAGTCACTTCTCAGCATCCCATCCCGTAGTGTTGCTTCTCCCTATTCCAATGAGCTACTACACTAAGAGGTTCCTCCAAGTAATGTGCCCAAAATGACCTCTTAAGTGAATTTAATTGACTTATAGCAAAAAATACTCAAAACCATGGAAATCGTCGGAATGCCTCGGAACCAAAGCCAATGTGTGTGGAATGGCTCATAATAATGAAATAGGATGAGAAATGCAAGCTGGACCCCACAATGCCTCTCAATAACCCATGTACTCGCTATAACATCCATATGGCTACTCTGGTCATCATAAACCTCTACACTGTGATGATGTCCCAAAGTGGGGACATTACAGTCCTCCCTGCTAGAAAATTGCTTGTCCTCAAGCAATAACCAAATCCCCTCAAATAAAATACCAGGATCCCATGTCCACCTATGGGATACACAGTAAAACCCATCCAAAGATGAATACTCATGCACTCTGCTCCCTGGGTCCCATATCAAGTCATGAACTGCTAGCCCCTGGGAAGCATAACCCTGAAATACATCAACTCCAAGAGTCTCCTGCATAAGACACATGGCCTCATCTTGGAATGAATCCATCCTCCAAGTCTCTACCAAGATCCATACAGCCTCCATCAACTGCTCATGCTGATACCCAAACGAGGTGTTGTCAGACCTCCGTGAGACACCCGCAAGCGATGCGCTCCTCTCAACATTGAAGCTCAATGGAAAGTTAGAATAACTTTCCCCTGCAATGGTCCACTCTCCCTTGTCAGTCAATGAAATGCTCAGTCCTGTAATCCCTAGGTCCCATGCTAACCTCTGTCGAAGATCACCATGCTGGCCCTACACTACTCTGACTATGATTGTCTGCCCCCTGCATACATACTGGATCCTCCTCTCCTGGATCCTCATGCTGAAATACCCGTGACCATTGGACCTGTTGTCCATGAACTGTATCTGTAAGGACATCTATGTAGAAGAAGTACATGTCCACCCATCTCCACATCTTATCATGATGATCAAGAGTGAAAAGTTGCCTCTCTCTATCAGACAAATCCCTGCAGACCCACTCCAAACCGACCCCTGGTGGAGTGTGTGGCTCTCTGGCGCAACCTGGGTCACCATGTAGTGAAACACCCTACTCACCAAGTGAACTCCCGGAACCCATGGCAGACTTGGAAGTTTATCACTTCCAACCTTCTCTAACTGCTCCTGTGTTCAACTGATCACCGTCGGAAGCCCTCCGTTCTCATCTGCCATCATCTTGCCTATGGTGCTCACCATCACACACCAAGTCTCATTTGGCTACCTATGACAATCCATCTCTATCCTGTTGGATGTTGTTAAAGTGCTCCAGTCAGGTGGTCTCGACCCACGCACTCTCCATGTCCTCTGCCACTATCTATCTCTCCTCATGTTGTTGTCCATGACAAAAGTGTTGGGAAAGGGTAACAGAGGCATCTGTAGTTGACCATATAACTGAAAAATACTACCCGCCTCGGTCAATCCCAAGGATTCGACCAAAAGCACATCTACCTATACCCCTAATAATTGCTCATCTGTAGCCATCACTAAACCCCAATCATTAGGTACAACCAAAAGTAATTCCTCCAACTACTGGTCAACCAACCTCCATCTCTCATCTCTCATGCAATTGTTGATATAGTGAAGGTGCTCTCTCATATCCATGTGTTGCTACAAAGGAGTGGTATCTGCATGCTCCCCTAAGTGTGTCTCCTCCCTGCAAGGCAATACACCCCTCTGAATCCCACCATACATCTCGGCATGTCTCTGTGAGCTATCACTCATCATTGTATGCTCCAGCATACTTATGTCATCTCCCGTAGACTCATGCTGCATCACAGATCCTGGGCGTACTACTGAATCAACCTCTATATGGAGGTCAACCGCTCTCTGGACACAAATGGAAGTGTCCTCCATCAATCGGTGCTCCTCTACTAGACCACCACCATCTTCTAGCCATGTGACCGAAGGACATATCTGAGTATCCACTAGGACAGATGAAGTGGATCTCTGATGGATCTCCTCAAGAAGCTCATCTGATCTGGACTCTGATTCTTGGAGGGTTGTTTGTGTGCCTCTCAAGAATCCTCTAGTGCTCTCCAACTTCTGAGTAAGTCTGTCCACCTCTAACTCTTGCTCCCTCAGAGCCTCATGATACATCTCACCAATCCTCAATAGGTAGTCCCTGTCAGTCAACAACTGCTGGTAATCGGTCCTCATCATAGATACTCTCTCCCTGAGAGTATGAAAGTCATCGATGGAAAATCCCTCATCTGCACTACCATGTGTCGCTGATGCCTCCCAACAGTAATTGACCACCAATGCATGTGTGTCAACAAAACGTCTAGTGGCTGTCATGATCATAGCCTCACTAACTCTCAAATGTCCTACTAAGTGGTGTGACTCCTGATCATAGTCATGCTGAGGTACCACCTCATGCCTCTCACTGCTAGTGCCATCACTAAAATTCTCAAGAACACTCTTTGCAGAAGATAAAGTGTCGAACTGCCTGCTATCTACTGTGCCAGTGGGTTTGCCCATACATAACTTCACATCATCCTCAACTGCTAGCTCCCTCTGAAACATACTGTATCTGATGTGAGTAGTTGTATCCTCTTGTGCACTCAACCTGCTACTATCATCTGCACCTGAATCCCATATAGATGTATCCAGACACGTGTTATGGTCATCCTGACTGCTAAAGAGTGCATCCTCATCCATGCAGGCCGATACTGGAAGTAAGTGCTCCATAATCCTGTCAGCATCCACAATCTGCTCAACTAATGGAGTCTCCAAAAGCTGTGACTCAATCTCCTCGTGTTGATTTGTATGTGTAAAGTCAACTGTATGTATGTCCTGTACCTCCTCCTGGATCAGTGGATCTACACATCCATGGTGTGCATCCTTCATGTAAGGTTCCTCTATGCTACTGCTATCCTCATATGTCGTGGCTATCATGGGAATCTGGAAAAATGATAGATGTGTCATGGCCACCATAGGAAGCTGGTCATCTGTAGGTGCTAACACGTGTGAATCCTCACTAGTGTCACCACTCTACGGAGGTGTATGGTCATCAATGGTATGTGATATGTATGCTAAGACACCAGTGCTATCATCCTGTACATCCAACAGTTCCTCCAATGTGCAAGGGTCAGTATCCTCCTCAAGCATGCAAGCATCACTAGCCTCTGTGCAAGAGTCACCATCACTAGCCTCTGAGGTAGAGTCACTATCACTAGCCTCTGTGCAAGAGTCATTGTCATCATCAGACTGTTCTGAATCAACATCTATCGCTCCATCCACACACACCTCATCCTCCTTGTCATAGTGTGCCTCAATAATGTGCTTCTGATCCGTACCCCTACACTTATGATCTGGTTCCCACAGCCCCTTGCAATAGTGGCAAGGTTGCGTGCTCCTAATGGGTGTGGGGTTTCTCTTTTCTTCCCACCATCTAGCTGCTTCTTTGCTCTTTTTATCTGCTATGATGATCCCGTGTAAAATATCCTCTTTGCTCCAATGAGGATTTCGATTGGCTGCATATTGTTGGAAGGTTATTAGGGCCTTAGTTTCCTCGCTAAGACCAGAATATATTACCTCCAAGCATGTTATCTCAAAGATTCCTTCCCATCTATCCATTTCTGAGAGACCCCTCAGGCTGGCAGGAGTTTAAGCTCTTATACCACTGTAATGATCCCAAGCCATTATGCCAGGATCATCATGGTTTTGGTGTCTTTTTAAACTTTTATTGGTTGTGGTATTTCATCAAACACTTTGTTGACCTACTTGTTTACATGTGTTTACTTGCTGAATGGCCTCTTGATTTTGGCCTTAGGGTTTACTGATGTGTTTATATGTGTGTTGCAACAAATAACAAGAAGATATAACCATGGAACATACCTCAACCATATGCAATATGATAGACAAGCCAAAACATCTCAAATTTGCTTTTATTCTTGAAATAGAGAAACCTGCTACAATGAAGATGTTGATCTGGAATGCTCAACAGATGGCTAAGAAGATAAATAATAGAGTTGTTGCAAAATGCTCCAATAGAAGACTACAATAAGCCTCCAAAGGCTGGATACACAATGGAGACTGAATACAAGTAGATCTGGGCTGTAAGAAAGCTAAACCCCCAAGCTGGAAGGTGCCATGCCCTACTAGATAGCTGAAGCTCCTCAACAATTCGGCCCTGCTGCCAAAAGTGTCCAATCACCCCAAGAAATATGCCAAATGATGGATCGGGCAACTGTAAGAACAACCCAGGTGCTCAAATCTCTAAGGCCACTCTCCAACCCTATAGATCTGATTCTCCTCAAGGAATGGTGCACCCCCTGGATGCCTGAAACCCTAATAATTCAACCTCTCTCCTAGAGACCTCCAACAACTCCACCAATCCACTAGAATGATAGATTGGGGTACGAAAATGAAAACCCAAGTGCTCAACTGGGCAAAATACTTGCTAGATCCTTAGATCTAGCTACCCTCCAAATAATGGTGTGCCGTCCTCTAAGGGAAATCATCCCTCTCTCAATGCCAATCAATCCTCCATAATAATACCTTCAAAAACATCCAATAATGGTGCTATGGTACCTGCAAGGAAAACCCAATACCCAAAATTCTTGAAACCTCTTCTCCTTAGCTAGAATGAATCCTCCCTCAATGGATGGTGCACCCCTCTTGTTGGAAACCCTCAACTGGTGCACCCTCTCTCTATCTGCACATGTAACTGATGTAGAATCCTCCTGCAACTGAGTAGATCTGGAACTAGAATGGTGTGGGAGAGTATTGCATCTCCGAGACCAAGCTTGGGACAAGCTAGGTGGAATCTTTCACCATTGAATCGTCCTATAGGGTTTGTTAAGTCAAAACCCTCAAAACCCCCAATGTTGGGCTCACTAGCTAGAAGCCAGATATCAAAATATGATCATACATGGATGAATGAGTAGAGGCCCTTGCCTTTCCTTTATACTTTTTTCTCACCTTGTCCCTCCAAAGTGACTTCATTTTATTAATATTTAATTAATTAATTAAATCACTTTAATTAATTATTAACCTTTTTACCTCTGAAAATCGCCTTATCTCTCCTTGTGGCTTCCCTGGCCACTGAAAGTCACTTCTCAACATCCCATCCTGTAGTGTTGCTTCTCCCGATTCCAATGAGCTACTACACTGAGAGGTTCCTCTAGTAATGTGCCCAAAATGACCTCTTCAGTGAATTTAATTGACTTATAGCCAAAAATACTCAAAACCATGGAAATCGTCAGAATGCCTTGGAACCAAAGCCAATATGTGCGGAATGGCAAGTAATGATGAAATATGATGAGCAATTCAAGTTGGACCCCACGATGCCTCTCAATAACCCCTGTACTCACTATAACATCCATCTGGCTACTCTGGTCATCATAAACCTCTGCACTGTGATGATGTCCCAAAGTGGGGACATTATATATGAACCACTAGCAGGTTATTTCAAGGGGGCAAGTTTTGTTGCACGTCAAGGTCTTGAGATTATATCAACAAAGGCTAGGCCGATGGCACTAAGTTTTGTAGGCTTTTTCTTGCTTTAAAAAAAAAGAACAAGTTCATTTATTAGTGTTATTGAGTTCTAGTATTCAGCCTTCATGGATTGGGATAAAGGCTAGGTGCTTCTAGATGCCACGAGACCCATATTTGGTAGCCTCAGTAACATCAAATGGGATAGTGTGTATCTAATGGATACTAGTGACTAGCTAAGACTTCCTTTTAGTTATGGAGTAAAACTTAAAATTGCTTTTGATTGGCTAAGAGCTCATCTTCCTCGAATGTAAGGAAATACGTTAACAACCCAAGACCTGGAGGCATCTGGTAGGATTGGAAGTCTACCCCCATATGGACCACTAGTAGGTTATTATATGCTACATGGTTTTCTTGGAATACAAATATGTGTTTGCACGCTTTGAGGGTAGCTTATTTAATTTCTTTGTTGGTCGACAAACCTAAGTTGTGAAAAGTTTTGTGTGTGTGTGTGTTTTAAAAAGGAGACTAGCTCATTTTTTTCCCACAAGTTTATTTCTTTTTGTGAGGTAAAGTTTTACCCTGATTTGATGATTTTTCCAAAATTCTAGTGGTGTGGGTGTCTTCAAATGGGTTAAATCCCCTATGCAATGTTTCATGGTTGAAGTTTCCATCAATAAAATGGAATTACGACTTCCATTAAAATCCCTATGAATTTGGAAGGGAATTTCCATTGGAAAAGGGGTGGATTTGTCCACTTATTAAGTCACTCCCTTTGCCAGTGCCTTGTTAGAAGATATCTAGCAGGAGTGGAAGTTTGCCCCCTTATGAAACACCAACAGTTTATTTCAAGTGGCTAGGTTTTGTTTGCACATGATGATGATGTTGCACATTGGGATCTTGAGATTGTATCAACAAAATCTAGGCCAAGAGCTTTAAGTTTTGTAGGCTTTTTCCTTCTTTAGAGAAAAAAAGACAGGCTCAATTAATCGTAGCCAGGTTCTAGTATCCAAGCTTCATGTATAGGACTAAAGGCTAGGTGCTTAAGGATATCAAATGACCCCTCTCTAGTCACCTCAACAATGATCAAATCATATATTGGGTATCTAGTGGATAGTGACTGGCTAAAATTCCCTCTTAGTCCTTGAGTAAGACTTAAAATTATATTTGATTGGCTAAGAACTCATCTCCTCAAAACATAAAGAAATAGTCTAATGGTCCAAGACCAAAATGCATAAGGCAGGAGTGGAAATCCAACCCCTTACAGACCACCAATGGGTTATTGCAAGTTGCATGATTTTCCTAGAATACAATTATGTGTTTGCATACTTTGAGGGTAGCTTATTTAAGTCATCTATAGGGCAGCAAACCTAAGTTGCAAATTTTTTCACCATCTTGGAGAATATATATATATATATATAAAGAGAGGACAAGTTCCCTTTTTCCCACAAGTTTATTTCTTTTTGTGAGGTAAAACTTTACCCCATTTCTCTCATTTTTGGAAATTTTGGTGATCTAAGTCATCTTAAAATGGGTTAAATTTCCTAGTTGAAGTTTCATGGTTGAATTTTCCATCAATCAAATGGAACTATGACTTTCGTTAATATCCCCGTGAGTTTTCGAGCGAAATTCCATTGGAAAGGGTGGATTTGTCTACTTAGTAAGTTACTCCCTTTACATATGCCCTGTTAGAAGATATTTTGATTGAGAAAGGGAAAGATTTGGAAGCCAAAAAAAACTATAAATAAGAGGCCAATATCAAATATCAATTATGTTTTGAATATAATCAGTGGGTCACATCTTGTCAAAAGTAAAAAAATGTGTAAGGAGATCATTTCTAAGTTCTTTAAGATATCTTCAAAAGGAAATTAAAAGGGGAGGAATCAAAGGCCTACCTAGTGGAAAGGGGTTGAGGAGCATCATCATCTAATAAAAGTGGAGGAGTCTACAAAGAAGATGGAAGTTGAAGATGAAAAAGAACCCCTGCGATCCAAAACTCTTTGTAGGAGGTCCCTCCTCCTATTATCCCTTCCATGAATAAGTTGCATGGGGTTGGATTGGATGTGAAAGCCAAAAGAAAAAATAAGCACCCCCTGGGATACTTTTGAGAAAGGGGAATCATTGGTCTCATTAGGATCAAGTAGTTTTGGTCTTGTGGAAATGATTAACAACACGGTGAAGAAACAAAAATTGTTTGAGTGTTTTAGAAAGGGAAACTTTCCAACTGTAAACGATATAGGAAATACAAAAGAACTACAATGACGTAAAATATACTGATTAAACTACTTGCACTCTTAGTTAAGTCTCGATGTACTTTACCCAATAACCAAGGTGTTAATTATCAACCATTTCTCCTCTATTAATGGAAAAATAAAAGTTGCTTGTATTTTCAAAAATGAAACTTGAGAAATTTACCTTCTTTTTTTGCCAAGGAAAATTTCGTAGGAAAATCCAAGGGATGCTTCCCCACATTCATAGATGACATCCCTAGTAAACTTGTCAATGTAGACTAGTGTGCCTCATTCAAGGGGAATCAAACAGTGAACTTGCCAAAATGAACCTAACCAAATGCCCAACAACATTAACAACACCCAATTGAACTAACCCCTTGGGCTATGAGAAATATACCTATGATGAGGTGTTGCGCATTAACTATCTCTTAAGAGGTTGGCACTTCCATATACTTTATCAGGGTGTTTACCACCATGTCTAACTTAACAACCATTATGGTTTCCTCTAATCAAAATCTCTCTTACAAAAGCACATGCCACTTCTCTGAGAAATAAAATTCTAGTGGAACTATAATACTACCTCATTTTTACCTACTTGATTACCCTCTTGTAATATCTTTTTCAAAAATTGGACCAAATGGGTTGGATCCACTATTGAGGAATGGGGATTTTTTCTCTAGTGACTAAGGATCAATTCCCATGAGAGCATCCAACCCCTAAGGTTCCCATGGGGGTACCTGGTGGTAGTGGTCAAACATGTGAGGTTTGTATTGCATTACTCATGCACACATAAGTGGATCAAAGGCCACACTCTTGTCATCCTTGAGAGAAAACACTAATGTTATGACTACAACTATAATTTTATAAGGATGGCAAGTGTAGGGGGGAATCCTTTTTTATCTTGGAGGAAAAGCATAGATAGATTTTACCTAGGGACTAAGAATTGCCACAAACAATGAAGGCAAATACATTGGTTGTGTTTTAAGGATTACACTTATGAAAGTCTCAAGGGGTAAAGAAAATGATAAGTGGTTGAAGATTCCTCTATCATCATTGGATTTCTTCTACAATATTCTACTCCTCAAAACACTAGACTAAATCGAATGATTCAAAGAACTCTGGAACTAGCAAATACTTTGAATCCATCTCCTTCTTTCAAATTCTAAGAGCCCATAATGTTGAGGTTGTCCACCTTGTCAATGTGGGTGTGTAGTTGAATTACAAGTTGATGGAATCAAAAGGGAGGCACCATTTTTTATGCCCCTCCCATGACAATAATGCACATTTAGTAATGGACACATTGCACAAGTGTTAAAAAATGCAAGCTCAATAGGACATGCAACTATGGCATTCAAACTTGCCCATGACTTGATGCATTAGGTTGGTGGCACTTGGGAATGTTAGGAATGTCTACTTCTAGATATTTCTTGCATGTGGTTTAATTCATATGCGTCATTGGTTTTGGATCTCTTTCATCCCATTGGTTCTAGTCCTGGAGTGGCTCTAATATGGTTATAGAGTGGTCCCAGAGTGTTTATATGGTTCTTGAGTGGTTATGGAGTGCTCTTCCATCCCTCTTGGCTTTCATCCCCTACTTCTCAAAGCTAGGGGTCCACAACGTTGAAAAGTGGAAGCACATTCCTTTGTGGAGGAATGTTTCTTAGTTTAGGTGGTCTCCTTTGTTAGCTTGGCTTTTCTCCCAGTGGTGGTTTCCATGGTTCAATGTGGAAATAGATGGTTCATGGTGTGCAATATAGTTGAGGTTAAGAGGTAGATGTGGTGGTGTGAGTGGGTGTTGATGTTTGTAGCAATGGACGGGTACTTCCGCATAGGTTTAAGCGTCTAGACACGTGGAAGTCATCCAAAGCCTTCTACCTTAGTAGTTTACTTTAATTACAAGAATTATTGAAGTAAAGTGCTTTTATTAATTAATTGAGTTTAATTTAATGAAATGCTAAAGTTATTAGCATTAATGAATTAAATTAATCTTAGCCATTGATCTCAATTTAGGTGAGATCGAATCTCAACCATTGATCACTTTGTAGATTAGGGTTAGGGCATAACTCAATATTATAAAAGCAAGGCTAGGTGAAGGGGAGAGACACACAACAAAAATACATCTATTGGAGACAGTGACTCGTAGAGAGAGAAAATAAGGACTTTCACTCAAGGAGATCTTAGCAAGGGTGAAGAAGGACTTTCACCTAGAGATATGATCAGTCCAAAAGAGAAGGAAGCAAACATGTGAGGTTTGTATTGCATTACTCATGCACACATAAGTGGATCAAAGGCCACACTCTTGTCATCCTTGAGAGAAAACACTAATGTTATTACTACAACAATAATTTTATAAGGATTGCAAGTGTAGGGGGGCATCCTTTTTTATCCCAGAGGAAAAACATAGATAGATTTTACCTAGGGACTAAGAATTGCCACAAACAATGAAGGCAAAGGCATTGGTTGTGTTTTATGGATTACACTTATTAAAGTCTCAAGGGGTAAAGAAAATGATAAGTGGTTGAAGATTCCTCTATCATCATTTGATTTCTTCTACAATATTCTACTCCTCAAAACACTAGACTAAATCGAATGATTCAAAGAACTCTGGAACTAGCAAATACTTTGAATCCATCTCCTTCTTTCAGATTCTAAGAGCCCATAATGTTGAGGTTGTTCACCTTGTCAATGTGGGTGTGTAGTTGAATTAGAAGTTGATAACATCAAAAGGGGGGCACCATTTTTTATGCCCCTCCCATGACAATAATGCACATTTAGTAATGGACACATTGCACAAGTGTTAAAAAGTGCAAGCTCAATAGGACTTGCAACTATGGCATTCAAACTTGCCCACGACTTGATGCATCAGGTTGGTGGCACTTGGGAATGTTAGGAATGTCTACTTCTAGATATTTCTTGCATGTGGTTTAATTCATATGCGTCATTGGTTTTGGATCTCTTTCATCCCATTGGTTCTAGTCCTGGAGTGGCTCTGGCATGGTTATAGAGTGGTCCTGGAGTGTTTATATGGTTCTTGAGTGGTTATGTAGTGATCTTCCATCCCTCTTGGCTTTCATTCCCTACTTCTGAAAGCTAGGGGTCCACAACGTTGAAAAGTGGAAGCACATTCCTTTGTGGAGGAATGCTTCTTGGTTTAGGTGGTCTCCTCTGTTAGCTTGGTTTTTCTCCCAGTGGTGGTTTCCATGGATCAATGTGGAAATAGATGGTTCATGGTGTGCAATATAGTTGAGGTTAAGAGGTAGATGTGGTGGTGTGAGTGGGTGTTGATGTTTGTAGCAATGGATGGTTACTTTTGCACAGGTCTAAGCGTGTAGACATGTGGAAGTCATCCAAAAACTTCTACCTTAGTAGTTTACTTTAATTACAATAATTATTAAAGTAAAGTGCTTTTATTAATTAATTGAGTTTAATTTAATGAAATGCTAAGTTATTAGCATTAATGAATTAAATTAACCTTAGCCATTGATCTCAATTCAGGTAAGATCTAATCTCAACCATTGATCACTTTGGAGATTAGCGTTAGGGCATAACTCAATATTATAAAAGCAAGGCTAGGTGAAGGGGAGAGACACACAACAACAATACATCTATTGGAGACACTGACTCATAGAGAGAGAAAAGAAGGACTTTCGCTCAAGGAGATCTTAACAAGGGTGAAGAAGGAATTTCACCTAGAGATATGATCAGTCCAAAGGAGAAGGAAGAAACAACATATAGATTCGGTAGCAAGGACATATCTAGGAAGCATGGCAACAGTGGGTACAACTGCAGATTGGGCCATATAGATTTGGAGCAACATCGTATGCAACAGATAGGTGCAAAATGGCATGTACATACGCATCGCACATGTGCAGATGAGCGCATACATACGCACCAGACTAGTAGTCCGAGGCACGTACATACACACATAGTTGTGGACATAGGTGCATACATATGCATAGGTAAGTGGACACAAATGCATACATATGCATTGTGCAGGTCGTACAAATCGTACAAGACGCTAGTTACAGGGTCGTACAACAACAACAACAAAGTTGCTAGGTTGTAGGGGTTTGTTGTATATTTTTATTTCTATTCTTAGTGGGAAGATTTCCCAGTTTGGGAGCTCCTTGTAAGCTTGGAAGTTATTTGAATGAAAAGTCGATTCGAAGGGGAATTTTTTTTCTATGTTGTGTGAAGTTTGGTTTCTATTTTTTTCTTCTGTTGTTTTATTTCCAGCCAGAGTATTCTATAATTTGTGTTGTAATTTATTTATCAACAAGGAAATACTCAAGGTAGAAAAGTATCTAGGTGATTGGAATCGATATTTCAACATGGTTTTAGAGCGTGTTGAAATTTAACATTGTATCAAAAGTTAACATTATGTCCGAGCGTGTTGAAAGTTAACATTGTATATGATTCTCCACTTGAGCCTTGAACTCCCAGAACCAACCGAAGAAAGAAGATCAAGGTCTTAAGGTCAAACAATGGGTGTGAGTACACTTCCATTGACGTATTTCTGCAAGGAGGAAGGGATAAAGAGGACTTGACAGTCTCGTAAAACCCTCAACAGAATGGGGTTGCGAAGAGAAAGAACCAGTCCATCATCGGTTCTGCCAGGGCTATGATACATGACCATGATCTGCCTATGTTCCTTTGGCCAGAGGCATGCAACACATCAATATATGTGCATAACAAGAGTCCTCACATGATATTGGGGGACAAGACTCATGAGGAAGCATTCACGAAAGTGAAGCTAGAGATAGGACATTTGAGGATCTTTGGTTGTCCACTATACGTCCATGTGCATGTGGAGAAGAGGACGAAGTTGGAGCCTTCAGGAGAGAAGGGCATAATTGTGGGTTACTTGACGAGACGTCAAAGGCTTACAAGATCTTCATAAAGGTGCAGGGGAAGGCAATTGTGAGCAGATATGTTAAGTTTGAGGAGAACTTGGCATCTAGGAAATCTCACGGGTTACCATTAGTGGCAGAGGATGAGGAGCAGGAGGCTCATAAGGGAGAACAACGTTCAAAGGCATCCAGTTCAGGGAGTCAACCTTCAGGTGAGGAGGAGGAGTTACCTCCTTCTAGTTCTATTAGGAGACCTTGATGGTTGACACAGACATTAAGGGATGCTTGAGAGCATGTTGAGGCTCCTAGGAGCACTATTAGGGAGAGCATGCCTCCAAAGAAGTTTCTAAACTTCATGGCACTAATAAGTAACATCATTGAAGAGGCAATAGATCACCAGGTTTGTCAGGATGTTGTGGTACAAGATGATGTGTGGGATATTGTGCCAAGATAAGAGGGACAATCAGTTCCAGGTGGTAGAAGTACTTTCCTCGCTAAGAGGGAGTGTTGATGTTTGTAGCATCAGACATGTACTTCCGCACAGGTCTAAGTGCCTAGACGTGTGGAATTCGTCTAAAGCCTTCTACCATAGTAATTTATTTTAATTAAAGGAATTAATAAAGTAAAGTACTTTTATTAATTAATTGAGTTTATTTCAATGAAATGCTAAAGTTATTAGCATTAGTGAATTAAATTAATCTTAGCGAATGATCTTTAGTGAGGTGAGATTTAATCCCAACCATTGATCACTTTGGAGATTAGGGTTATGGCATAACTCAATATTATAAAAGCAAGGTAGGTGAAAGGGAGAGACACACAACAATACATCTATTGGAGTCAGTGACTCATAAAGAGGGCAAAGAAGGACTTTTTCTCAAGGAGATCTTAGCAAGGGTGAAGAAGGACTTTGACCTAGAGATCTGATTAGTCCAAAGGAGAAGGAAGCAACAACAAACATATCTAGTAGTAAGGACAGATCTGGACAACAAAGCAACAATAGGTACAATCGCAAATCAGGCTGTATAGAGTCGGAGCAATGTCGTACGCAACATACAAGTGTAGAAGGGTGTGTACATACGCGTCACATAGGTGGAAAAGGGTGTGTACGTACATGCCAAACTAGTAGTCAAGGGCACATACATGCACGTACATACATGCAAGTTAGTGGACACAAGCTCGTACATACACATTGTGCATGTTGTACATGATGCCAGTTATGGGATCGTACAACAACGATATAGTTGCTAGGTTGCAGGGGTTTGTTGTATATTTTTGTTTCTATTCTCAATGGGAAAATTTCCCAATTTGAGAGCCCCTTGTAAGATTGGAAGTTATTTGAAAGAAAAGTTGATTTGAAGGGGAAAATTTTCTATGTTGTGTGAAGTTTGGTTTCTATTTTTTGCTTCAGTTGTTTTATTTTTAGCTAGTATATTTTATTCTATGTGTTGTAGTTTATTTATCAACAAAGAAATACACAAGGTAGAGGTGTTGGGAATTGAGATTTCAACATGGTTTCAGAGCGTGTTGAAAGTTAACAATGGGGAATCTGAGAGGGGTAGAAGGATATGGTTAAGTTGACCCTCCAATGGAGTCATCATGAAATGTGGGAAGAGACTATGTTGATGGACTCGATAGAGGGATAAGTATATGGTCAAGATTGAGGTTCAACTTAAAAAATTGCAAGAAATGGAGAAGGAGGTCAAAACCCTCATGCAACTTAGGAGCACAGATACCAGGTGTTAGATGCAAAGTTGGGATGAGTAGTTTCTTTGGTTGATCATATTGTTAATTTTTAAAACATACCCCTAGAGGTAACCCAACCCTATCCTCTATGGTTGTTGGTGTGGGGAACGGTTTGAACACACATGGAATCTTGGGAATCAAGGAGGGGGAGAAGTTTGTAACACAAACAAGTGTATATCGCCTAACACTCCAATCATGCTTGGTCAATCATGGGGAAGAATATGACGAAGAAATCTAGGTTACAAAGGGCACCCATTGTGGGCCAACATTCTAGTCCTTTGTTTGCTTGATATGCATTATATAGTCTTGTTCACTTTGAACAATTTATTAAGCAGTTCAACTGCCAAAATTTGGTTAAGTAGTTAACAATTTTTTTGAAGCCTGGAATTGATAATTTAGTTATGACCTTTTCCTTTAATACTTGTATTATAACACAAATATATCAGATTATGAACTTTACTAATACAAATTAACAATAATTGTCAAAAATAATTATTGACAATTATTTAAAAAAATTGTTTTAATGATTATAATTCTTCCATAAAATATAATTTCTTTTTTATTAAATAAATTAATTTTAATATAAATTGATATTACAATTTTACAAAATTATTAAATAAATAAATTTAAATATAAATTAATATTGTAATTTTACATGTGTTTTAACTTTTTTTTTAAATAAAAGGATTATATTACCTTAAAAAGTCTTCATAGCAATACATAGTTCAAAATCTGCCACATGCATGGAAACCATAACAGGTGGCCTGCAAAACTGATAGACATGCCAGTAGACTAGAACCAGAGTCTAACCAATGAAAAATTTAAATGCAAATGTATCCTATGTAGACTTGATAACATGACAATAAGAAAACTAAACATTTGGTGAACCCGAGCATCCATCATGGCAGAAAGTGAAAACGAACAGTTGGCAACAAGTCGGGCAATCACTCTTGATAAGATCATTTGACAAGGAGTCGAACATGAGGTCCAGACGATGACTAAGGGTGCTCTGGTGATGAATTTGGTCTGCCATGTCCCGACGCATGTCAAAAATCAATTGTAGATGATCCCCAGAGAATCTGCGTGGACTAAGCAGTTATGGCCCTAAGCTCGCAACATTGGACGGGTCGTGGGCAACTGAATTTGGTTGTGTTGTTGCTTCCTTGAACCATTTCCGAGGAGTCTCCTCCTTAGCCAGGAAGTAATCCAAGTCTGTCCCGATGGTCCCATTGAACGACGCATTAACGTTTGTGGTTGTCCCCCTTGTTGAGTCTTCCAGCCAATGTGGAGGAATTTCTTCCTCTATCACACAATTGCCTAGAGTTGTCACAAGATGGAAAGGGGGGACAACATTGACAATTGGTTCAATCGGCATAGTGGTATCCTCCATCCAACTTGGAGGAATTTCTCCCTCTATTGGACAACCACCTCAAGTAATCACGGGGTCAGAATTTTGAGGCATTGGCTCCAAATTGCCAAGGGGAAGTTGAACATCATCATGCCAATTTTGGTCAGAATGGGGCAGGACGACAGGACTGATGAACAAGTTGGGAGGCAGAGAGGGGTCCAAGGAAGGGCTTGAAAGCCTCTGTCGGGCTACAAAGCTATAGTAGGTCGACCCACGTTTGGGTTTGCCCCTTGTGTGTGGCATGGCGTAAACACAACAGAGAGAGGTGGTGGAATACATACAATGCTCAAGCACCAGGAGGAAGAGAGAACTGATGGGGATGAAGGCTGAGTGAAGACAGGAAATGGACACCAAAGGGGAAATGGAATCAACGGTTGCGGGAGATCGGCCCCAGTGGAGAGAAAGTTGAGGCAGGGAATGAAAATTCGAGTGCACATGCAAGATAAAATAACCACGGTGAAGTCTTACCTCCATTAAAACCATTGAGATGACAGGGAAATGCACCATGAGGATTGAGTTGATGCCACCCAGTTGTCCTGTACCTACTCTGGTGAGTCATAACTGGTGTTGAATGTGTGCCATTAATCTTCCCTTATTGTTCTGACGCACTATCTCCCTCCCAGCATAAATGTTGAGCATGGTGAATGGACTGAAGAGGAGGCTGGTGATGGGGAGCTTTAATTGCTCTATTCACATGTGTGCCATGTAGCACAAGATCGTCAGGTCTCACCCCATCCAGGAACATGTGTTTTAACTTTTTAAAAGTATAATTATATTTGATTTGAAAAAATGTTTCATATAATAACTTTCCTATTCATCATTAATAAATGGTTATTGTTTCAACACCTATGCAACAATGTATATAAGGTAGAAGCAACATACCCTACTATTTAAAATTTCTATATTATATATATAATATCAATATTATTATATATATAATATCAATATTATGAATAGATTGAGTGGTTGCATGTTACAAAACTCTGAGTGTAGGCCATTTCGCCATGCATTTACTCTTCAATATCATCCTATATTTAAATCAAACTCAATAAATGTTCCCTACTACGCTAGTGTACACGTACACCTATAGATATGATAGAAATATTACCAAATTTACATTTACAAATTGAGATATAAACTAGCACAGCCGCTAACTCGTAGCTGGTAACCCCGAAAGGTATCGGCTCAGAACGCGTGCCCCCAATATAAAACATCTATGGTAATCCGTCTGTGGTAATATGAAACGTTTGGCTGCATTAGGTTGATAAATGAAACGTGGCAATTACATATCCTTACAATAATTTTTTAATGTGATTAGGTAAATGTTAAAAAATAAACATGTTAACGGATGCCTTGATAAATGCAAGAAAGTTATGAACAATAAATCTGACCCATTGATTTTGGAGGATGACTAAGAATATGCCAGCATCTTCAATGCATAACCATCAGATTAGGGTTTAAGGTTAAATAAGGTTAAAATATCATTAATTGTGCCCATTGTCAATAGGTGTACGCCTTTCAGCGTAAAAATATATACGTCTTTGGCCCTAGCGTAGTACAAGTACACCTATAGATATGATAGAAATATTACCAAATTTACATTTACAAATTGAGATATAAAAAATATATACATCTTTGGCCAGCCAGGGCCAGGACCAAGGCCATTTCCCCTGCGGTGCTGGAGCGATTTTATACACATCCAAAATGCATTTTTACACCATTAGATATGTTTCGGGAACGGGTTTCAATAATAAGATTGAATTAGCTGCACTTTGGACATTGCTTTTCCATGTGGATATAATGCAAATCTGCAAGTTACAAGTGTATGGGGATTCACATTTAGTAGTGGATTGGATAAATGGGAAGACTCCTTTTCAGGTAAGACGACTTTGGCTCATAATTGTTCATCTCCTGGAGCTGGTTCTCATGTAGACATATACTTTGTGAATTAAATGTGGAAGCTGACTCCCTTTCAAAGGATGCTCTACCTTTCAAAGTCAAAAAAAATTATCAGAAAAACGTATCATAAAAGAGATGTTTTTCAGAGTTTAATGACTTTTTTTGTGTGAATTTTTTGGATAGATTTATGTAATGTAAGGACCTTGTATAGGCTGAAGTATGAAACAAAAATGTATGTGTAGCTAGTATAGAAAATAAAATTTTGAATTGTAAGTAAAAGATAGTTCAGTTTTTGATATGGACGACAATATGTATATTCTAATTTTATGAAATATAAAGTTTTTTCATTCTCATATATATATATATATATATATATATATATATATATGTTAAAGTGTAAATCACAAAAAAAAATTGAAAATAAGAAAAGATTAAATAATTAAAAATTTATTGATATGTAAAGTTTTAAAGTTTTCATTTTTAATGATTAACATTCATATTTTTATAATAAATTTTGGAAACATTTTCGAGATTTTAATAACCAAGTTATCAAAATTTATGAAATATGTTAAAGTGACATTGTCCAGCTCAAAAAAATGATATCATCCCATAAATGAACTTCATTTATGTTATCAAATAGTAATAGGAGTGACACAATAGTAATGTTAGATGATGTCCATTGTGTTGTGAGATATTGTATTATACAACATAGACAAGTGTTCCAATACATATTGTAAAATGGAAGATGAAGATTACTTGAATGCATAGAAGCTTAAGGAAGCTTCCTCCATCTCTAGCAAGAGTATAAGAAACCCTAGTCATAATAGGCTTGTTTTCCACTAATACATCCAATCAAGAACACTCAATGAATTCAAGCTCTACATATGCATATGCTTCATTGATGAAATCTACTACACATTTATTGCACAACAACTTGGGCTCTCCATGCATTTTTATTATGAGCCTTCCAACAAAGGGATAGAAGGACTCCAATGCTCGAGATAATGATTCCTTGAGATTGACCACAATGTTAGAGAATGATTTAAACATCGAATCTCAATAGGCATAGAAAACATAGATTAGGTGGTTGACCTGCAATATTTTAGTTTTGTTGTGTTGAGAAGATGCCATGGCCTTGTAGAATCATAAAGAACAAAGAACATGTGGTCGACATGCAATTTTTTAGTTTTGTTATGATATGAAGATGCCATGTAATGTGTCCATCCACCTCTATAATCTTATGGAGGGAGAAAAAGCATTTTTGTCTTTTCCATTAAGCTTAATCTTTCAAATTTCTTAATAGGGAAAATTTTAAGGATAAAAAATTATCTTAAAGTGTAGAAATCTTGGCGAATCTTACTAGTCCTTACTATGCAAACTATAAAATGTTTGGCGATATTTTGAAGAAATATTCAGATTTCTAAGGATTTTATATACTTTCTATAATTTTTTGGTGACTTTTAAGGTAAAATAATTTTAACCTATAGAATTTGGGTGAATTAATTTTAGAAAAAATGGAAATTAGTGAATCATTTTTTTGTTTTGTTTGAAAAAGCACAAAAGATTAACCCATGAGCGAAATTTAGCCCCTAAAATTTTCCATGTTCCTTAATTATCTCTATTCAAACTAACCCCTTTATTGTATGGATTGAAGACCACATCCAATGCCTATTTGAAATTCCATTGGGCTGGTCATCGGGCATATTCAAAGAAACATCTTTCAAAAGTCCCTAATGAACTATTAAGTGTCTTTGAAAGATCAACTTCACATCTTTTGAAAGTTCGTGATGAACTCTTGAGCATCTTCGAAAGATCAATCTCACATCTTTCAAAATTCCTCGATGAACTATTGAGCATCTTAAAAAGATCAACTTCACATCTTTTGAAAGCCCTCGATGAACCATCGAGTGTCTTTGAAATATCAACCTGACATGTTTCAAAAGTTCCCAATGAACTATTAGGTGTCTATGTAAGAACATTTGATGGATAACAACGAGGCCATTGAGCCTCTTCCAAAGAAGATCCTAACAAATCCACTTTGAAGTAAGACATAAAGGCTTCCAACCCATTTGAAATACCTTTTCACACTTAGGCAAAGCAATCAAGGTGAATGAACATCCTTTGACTACAAAGGGCCTATTGGCCTATCTTGAAGGAATCCTTCAAAATAAAAACAATTAAGGGTCAAAATGACCACCATTCAAAGTTAACACTTTGAACTTTCAACTAAACACGAGCATTGAACCAACTTCCATAGTAGCACTTTGAAGTAACACCTACGAAAAAGGGGCTCTCAAATCCATTCAAAGAGCACTTTGAATTGAACATAAGAGACTTGCAAGACCAAATCCTGCACTTATGATGGTGTTTGGACTACAACCACACCACACCATAAAGCATGAGTAACTCAAACTATACATGGCCATAGCCACTATGTTTCAAACACATACATGATATTGAATGCACAACAAGAATTCAAGCTAGTTAACGCTAAAGCAATTACAAATTCCATAGGTTCATATAGCTAGTTATTACATCAAGGCTTATATTCAACATCACACATTAATGAATTTCATCCTAATTCAGACACGAGAAAAATACAACTCAATCAACATAATTATAAACATGACTTCAAACATAGATATGGAGCACTTATCTTTAAACACATTGGTCCAAGGAAATGGGTTGTTGGCGAACAACTTTTTACCTAGTCATTGACAATCATTTGTGGATGACATCCTAAGCCAGACTATTAGGCCACCAAGGCAAAGGAAACTAGTCCATGACACTTAGGTTACTAGCCCAACCAAATGGTTCTCATGTTCAGCCAAGAAAATCACTGCAAAACATTCAAAGTAGCCATCCAACCAACCAATACATGGCACTCCCTTCCACTACCCACTCGACATAAGGAAGATAGTCCTTTGGGTATCCCTCTGATGCTCTTTAGTGTATGCAGAAGGAGTTTGACCTATTGTCTCCCTTTAGGGAAACCCATAAGAGTTTTTATCTTGGCTCTTGAATGATAAATATGCAACACTTTAACATGAATGGGGACAATTTATTGTCAACCTTGCCTCTACATTCCTCTACAACCTTCCATATGTGTGTGTGTGTGTGTGTGTGTGTGTTCTCTTCCTTAGATCTCCTTGGTCACTTATAGTTCTGAATTACAATCTTCACCATGAGAATGCATGAGTGAATGGGAGAGTGCATGAAGTGATGATAAAAATATAATCCAATAGGAACGGTCAATTCAAATTTGCACGAGGGAAGAGTGTATAGGAAAAGAGATGGTTTGAACTCGCGTGATGTTTGAATTCATATGGGGATGGAGTCTCTTACATTCCTCATGTTATATACTCAACCCCCGTGCTCTCGTAACTATGGAAGGTGGGATTCCCCACCAACCACTACCTTCATCCAATGATCAATGGTTGAGGTTTTCGTGAGGCACATCATGAAAAGATGAAGGTTAGGAGACTTAGGAAACTTAGGATTATTTATCATCCCTTTGGACCCCCTTTCATGTTCCCCTCCAGTGGACTCATATCCCCTTTCGTACTCTTCTACAACCAACCTTAGACCTTTTTAATAATATTCAAAATAATATTTTCATATTTTGAGATTACCATAACAAGTCTATTAACATGGTATATTGAAACCATGATTATAAAAAATGCATACCTAGACATTCACTAGTCAAGCATTAGCCTGAAGCTCCACACTAGGAATCCATACTAGCATATGTATGTCATTTACACAATTTGATTCAATGCAATCCAGGGATGAAAGCATGGACATTACATGCCATGACATTGCCTTTTATTTACATAACATCTAGACATTATGCCATTAAATTTAATACCATTCAACATTTAATTTTTGACAGGCAATTTCAAAGTGAGGATGGGTTTTCAATCCTCATAAATCACCCACAATAAAATGTTGAAAGGATATGACAACAATTAACTCAGGTTATAAGCTAATATACGAGGATGATCGATACAATTGCAAGTGGTTCAACACATAACAATAACTATAGTCCTTATTGGGTAGGGAATACTAAATGATTTAGCTTTATTGTGTTTCTTTTAATTAATTATGTTTGCATCATGCAGGTTGAAAGTTGTTGGAATTTGAAACCTTATAGCATCCATTTGAAACCTTATAGGTATCCTCTTCATTCATCATTATAAAGTATCAACAATATATTTAGTGAAATTATAAATGTACCTTTTTTTCCTCAAAATGCAATTATCGGGAAAACCACGAGGCACTTCCCCTGATTTTGAGGACGGTACAAAAGGTAAACCAACCAGTTGCAGTTTCGGTAACCTAATGCGTCAGGGACATCAAGTGAGGCTCATAAAGTCTGTAGAGGTAGTGAGCCTGGGGACTTGACCAAGAGACCTCCCGAGTGTAAATCACAACACTCAACAACTCGAGCTAACCCATCGGGATAAAATTTTAATATGCTAAGAGGGATTGTCATCACATTTATCAAAACCAACTAAGGCACACGTAATGTATAGGGATTTCCATCACATTTATCAAAATTGACAAAGACACTAGAAACACAAAGGGTTGTTGTCACATCTATCAAGACCAACTTAGGTATAGGTAATAATAGAGTCATGAAGACTTGAAACTCACTAGTGAAAACATGCGAAGGATGGACAACAAGTTTGTGAATCATACAAATAGGATGGATGCCACATATGAGAATAAGAACGACTATGTGTTGGATTTGAAAACAAGCAACACACAACCAAATTTAAAAATATAGAGATACAAACACATTTTCATACTTTGTGGGTTTTTTCTCGTCCATCTTCTTTGCTAAGAGTCAATTCACAAAACGAACAACATGCTTGATTTGCACTTAAACTAAGATTATCTGCATGTTACCGCTTGAACTAACACCCTTGTGAAAAGTTCCAACACAAGTGCTAATTGGGTCAACACAATGGGAAGTGCACCATTGTCACCTAAATACACTTTCCCCTTCACTTTAGGAAAACTCCTAAAAGCCAAGGGGGGTATCCCTATTTGAATAATTAAACCCATTCAAGTGAATTAAAACCATGAAAGCTTACAATTTACTTTAATGAATCCAAAATATATGTAACAAGACCATGCACAAGGATTCCAGTGAGTGATTAAATGCTTTAAAAATAAACAACTAGAGACAATAACAATAACCACAAGTACAATCCACCTAAAAAAGAGAGTTAGGAGATAGTGGATGTGTGTGCTAAATATGATATGTAAGATAAACAACAATAACAACTTTATATTTTCATTTCTATCTATCACTCAACAAATGAAACTTTAAAGAGGTTAGAACCACTTTTAAGCTATTTTAGGGCACAAAGAGTGAAGACAATTAGCAAATACCAATGGTGCAATGTATGCTTATGATTACCAATTGATTAGATGCTAAGAAGGGACAAGATTAAGGCTGTCCTTGAAATTCTAAATCTGTTTTATGATAAATAACACATAAATTTTAGAGTTAGAGCATGAGAAAGACCACCCAAGAGAGAGAGATTATGCACTAGAGAGCAAGACGTCCTGGATGTTTCCACTTGGGAAAGAGATATTCTATGCAAAAATATCCCAACAAGTGTTTGAAACAAGTTGTAAAAGTGTGTAACCATTAACCAAGTAAGAACTTGTAAAAGAGATGGTGAATCCCCCCAAGGTTTTACAAGTTAGCACTTTGAATTCACCAAATAAATCTCTATGTAAACAATAAACAATTATAAGCAATTTAGAGATCAAATTCACCACTAGATATGTAAGATAAAATTGTATAAAATATCTATGAATGAAATAGAGGCTAGATATGAGTAAGAATACACCTTGAAGCACCAAACCCTAGCCCTAGGGTTTCACCGAATCTGATTTTTATTGTTGCAATTTAATTCCATATTTGAGAAATGCCTTAAAGTATCCCACAAATCCTTAGATATGACCTTGAAGCTCCTTTATATAGGGCCTTTTTTCCTCCTCAGGGTTAAAGATCAATAATTAAGCATAAAATCTTGTTGACGGGGCGAGAATGCCCTAAAACAGTAAGGGGTACTCCTCGGTACATGGTCCCAATTAGACTATGCATCATTTGGTTTAGGAGACCCGTCCAAATCTTGGTCTGACTGCCATTACTTGTTATGAGGGTGAATGGTTGGATGCTCATGCAAATGCAGATGTAGATGAATACTATCTAAAAACATAAAAGAGATCCAATCTACTCTATCATATCCTATCCTCGCTAGGAGAAAACTATCGTACCTAGTTGAGTTTAAATGAAACTAAACTCTGCAAACACTTAAATCAGATAGTTGTTATGAAGACACAAAGTTAGATAACACATGCATACAAATACATAGCTAGAGTAGTCTAAGTTATATTCCCACATACATTAACAACTCATATGCTCAGGACATAAACAAGAGAAAGAATAACACAACTGATAGAAAAATAAAATTTGCTTTAAGAATAGTCTATGGGCAACAACATATCCCTACAACACATGTAAACGATAAATAGTTCGTTGAAAAATAGTTGACAACAAGCTACCATTTACAAACAGTGGTTCTCTCTGTCAAAATTGGCCCTGAGGGCTTCTCAATACTAATTAACACAATATTTTTTATGAAAATTAATATCTTCAGTGTATATAATGTTTGAAGAGCCCCTTCAAAATGGGTCTCTCCCTTTATTTATGCAACTATTACTAAGTCTCCCGACAATGCCTTCTTGTATTCCTCAAGAAGCAGTTACAAAAACTTTTCAGCTTCCCTTACTAGCGGTTTGACACATATAAGAGTAAGGATGAAACATAAAGTGGTTGGAAAAAAACAAAATAGAATACAATTAACAACAAATCCAAATTTGCTATTTTGTCTTATCTACATGTTCTTGTCCCTGATGTAGGCTGTCCAAATCTGTAACTGATCGTAGAGTGATATAATTTTGTGACAAGATAGTTCTTCAAGAGCCGCCTTGTGCATGGTTGTGTTGTCATTGAGTGTTTGCATGTCTTTTGCTAAGATAGCCATGAATGCATGGATCATGTTGTAAACTTTGGTAGGCTATATGAGATGTTGCTCAATCAAATCCATCGTCAATCTTATGGCCGATTCAATTATGTTTCTCTTGTGACTTGTGCTCTGTTGTATTTTCTCGAGAAGTCGTTCCATCGTGAGGGTATTCACAAGCTCTTCTAGGGGAAGGAGACAACACTTTTGTATCAAAACTTGTGTTGCTTTGTGTAGTTGTGAACATATTTCCATCGAGTTTGTCATCTCTTTGTTTTCTTTCTACCCTACTTGCTACCAGCGGTCAAGCGAAGCATGATCAATCTTTCTTTCTATGCTTGAGGGGTGAGGAAGCTCGATCGACGCATCCTGGTTCTTGGCGATCCATCTATTAATATCGCCTAAACCTTCCCGAATAGTGACAGACTGGGAGTTCTTGGATTACACTTGGACATGTTATTCTATTATGTTGGTTGTTGTTTGTTGGAAAAGGTGCAAGTGGGCATACATATCCGTGATGGATTCTTCCATATTTGCCCTGACCTTTTCTACACTTGCCTTGAATTCCTTCAGGTTGCCTTTATCTATTCTTTCTTGTCGGAGTTGTTCCTCCAACTCCTTGGTTCTAACATCCTTTACCTGGTTATGGCGAAATTCTTAATGGTGGTGAAGGCAATGCCAATAGAGGCTACAAAAATTGGATCATCGCAAACATTTTGTCACCAGGGTTTATGTGACGATGGAAAAGGGTTTCCCATATGACCAGAACCTTTTGGATTCATTGTTGCATGATGCAACAAGTTTCTTTGTCATACTTGAAAATTTTCAAGTTAGACACTCTACTTGGTTTATATGGAGTGCGAAGTTCCAAATCCAGCCTGTTGAATTGAGAATGACTGTTCTCATCTCTTGTTGATATCTTCGAGATATTGGTGTCCATCAGTGATGCATCATTGATATGGGATTCTTCATCTTTCTTACGTTATTCCTCCTCTGCTTCCTTGGCTGCAACTTCATTTGTTACTTTCTATGTCGTTTTTGTTGTTGTTGTTGCTTCTACTGTAGCTCTTTCAATTGTTTCCTTTTGTTCAGCTTCAACTTCTTTCTCCACAGTCACCTTTGCTTATGATTTTACTTTAGCTACTATTGTTGCTGCTACTGCATCAACTTTTTCCTTAGCCTCGACTTCATCGGTTTTCCTCTTCTTTTCTGTGACATCGTCCTTCTTTTTATGGACTCTTTCTTTCTTTCTTCTCTTCTTGTTTGTTGTTGTTTCTTATTCTTCCATTGATCCATAATGCACAGATGTGGTTGTAATAGATTTTTTTATTGTTGCATGTTCTTCTTATTTCTTTCGAGCTTCCTCAATTTCTCTTTCTTTGTCAACAATCATTCCGATGGGTTTACCTTGCCACCTAGCAATGACTTTATCATAAGTTCATGCCCTGTGGTGCACTTATTCTTCTTTTGAAATGGTCGAAGTTTATTCCCATGGGATGCCATACTTATTAGAATGTTCCTTGACCACTTTATTTGGATCCTTCCTCCTAAATCTCTCTTCTTCGAAGTGGTATGAAAGCAACGTATCCACTTTGTCCTAGGCATGTTTGGTGTTTGCGAACAAGTAGGAGCTGATCCACAACGGGAGCGAGGCCTAGATAACTTTCTTGTCTTGGTAGAGCACTACCCCGACTCCATTGATTATTGTTTGATAGGCCACTTCTTGGAGCACCAGTTTGTCTAGGGAAAACCTAGGGAGTAGATACAAAGCTTTGGTAGCTCTATATACTCTGATGTATGTCCCATGCTCCATTAAGTACCAGTCTCTTATCCTTCTGATCATTTCTAGCACCTTCTCTGTCATGCATGGGGATGGTGCATAAAAAATGAATTCATGTAATGGGGCCAAGAAGTGGTCACATATCCTATGATACTTTGTCCTATACTTGTGCTCCCAAAGCACCTTGTAGTAAATATGGATGGCCGGGTTTGTTGGCTACCATGCCCTACCCATCTTAGGATATTGATGCGCTACACACATGACATCTAGAAGGTATGAGGACATGTGAAAATCTAGAAATGTTTCAGGCTCAACTTCCTTAACATTTGTGATAGACTCTATTAAGTTTGATGACAAGATGTCAGCCCAGTTGAATGATGACCCTTCATCTGCATAGTAGTAGATTAGGGGCACATATGATAGAGTAAATTTGGAAGCGTTTGTCTCTCTGTACAATCTACAAGGCATAGACCTGATGTATTGATATGGCTTCCTTAGCGTAATGGTGGGGTACTTGTCGATTGGTATGTGTTTGAATGATTTATCTGGTTTGTACCAGATGTTGAACAAGTATTTTACCGTGCACTTGAATCCACTGAGAAGTTCTCCATCTAACTTCCGGGTTCCCTTCTCTAGATGGTAAAATTTGTTCAGATTGGTTGGCTAGAATGAAGCTACATAATCTCCCCTAGCATTGCATATGTACCTATTCTCCATGTCTACATGCTTGAGAATCCAAGAAATGGAATCTACACAGGGAAATACTACAACGTGGGTTGTTACTTTATGTATTCATGATTTCCTGATATTCCTAAAAACTTTAAGCTCATCTTGGTCTTTAACATCGACGAGGAGATTTTGTTTTTTGAACATTTGAAATATGTCGCCCCACTTGAGCGAGTCTCGTCCTTTCTCTAGGAATCATGTCATGTCATCATAAATCTCCCTTGAGGTATCAGTTTCATATGCATGTCGTCTACCACTCCCAGAGGCCTCTGTGGCCAGTGCCTTGCTTGTTACCTTCTTTCATGGGGACATTTTTAAACCTAAAACACATAGTCAAAATTAGCCCCAAAACAAAACCAAACAATAAAAGTAAGCATGATCAGATCAAGAGTTGTTAACATATGCATGAAAAACAAATATGCTTATGTCACCCATGTGCCAAGTACCTAAAGAATCACTTGTATTGATGTTAGGCAGAAGATCGTCATCGAAAGACGATAGGATGATTGGAGACATCACAGAGGATTCTGAGAGTTTAAGCTTTGGTGAAAGACATGTTGAATAATCTAGGAAGGTCAATGTATTTTAATGTTCTTTTAGTTAACGGAGGAAGATTTGAAACTAGAGCAGTTCCCAGTTTATGGGAACTGCTCTGGTGTGTATAAGAAAAATTCATGACATGGTCGTTAGTATGAACTGGGACAATTCTTGTCAACCAGTCTAAATGATACTAGAGGTATTTTCGCTAAGTTCACCCATGAGGTTGGTACCAGAGGGGTTCATGCGAAGTGCCCTGGTGAACATCGTTGGAGTTGTTATAAAGTCCTTCAATGAAACTGGAGGGAATCACATTAAGTGCTTCGGAGAACATCGATGATGATCATGTAAGGTCTTCCGGTTACCGTCGATGTCAACCTTGAGAAGTGCTTTGGTGAAAACCGACAACGCTCACATTACATGCTCCAGTGAGCCGACGATGATAATGTTAAGTCATCCGGAGAGGATCAAAAGCGATCTTGCCAAGTCCTTCAGATAGACCAACGAAAATTCCATTAAGGGATCTGGTAAAGAACGACAATTATCATGATAAATTCTCCAGTGAAGATCGAAGACAATAACAAAAATTCCTCTAGTATCTACCAGAGGAAATCCCATTAAATAATTCAAAACAAATGCATCCAACAAATTTGACTAAGTCATGAAACTGGGTTTTCGGTCAAGTTTGATTAGGGATTTGCGGAGCTAGATACATGGCTTTGGTAAAAGAAACAGTTATTTCTCATGTGGTTGATCGATATCCAGAAGTTTGTGGTCCTTGTATTTTCTTATTCCAATTTCAGAGGGTGGGTTCGAGCATTGATGGATCGGTTGCAGTCCATGGGTGGACTAATAAATTGTATGTTAGGGCATAAAACTTTCGATCGAGCGAGTTTTAATGCATGTACTTCAAATGGACGTCAATGAGGTAGGGTAAAAGTATAGGGCGAGCAATATCAAGGTTGAGACTTAGGGTATCATGGACAACTAAGGTATAGTTGAACGAGCTAGGACTGGTAGGGTTTTTCGTGGAGTTATATTACTATGGGTTTGCAGTGGGGCGAGGCTGGGGAAAGTCCACAATTAAGAAAAGGTGAAGCCGGGAGGATGACCTGAAGAATATCATGTCCCCATTTTTGGATTCCCCTGTTTAGCAACGGAAATGACTCACGTGGATTTTTAGTGAAGAAAAAGGGAGTCAAAAGGGGTTATTTAATGTCACTTAGTTAGGAGATGTTATGTATTTAAAGTGACATTAAGGAAATAAAGTAACTTTAGATTAATAAGTTACTTAACCATTATTAAAAGTGACTTTTAATCTTAAAGTGACAGTAAAAGGGGGATAAGCGTCATATTTGATTTAGTCAAAAGGGCGAAAGATCTAGAAGTCATATTTGATTTAGTAAAAAATGGGAAAGTTCTAGAAGACAGGGAAGAAGGATAAAAGGAGGGGTAGCACTTCACTTTGCATCATGTATTTGGATTAATCTCTTTGGAGTGCTCTTGAAGCCATTGTTCTGTTAGGGTTTATAAAAACCCTTCCACCATTGCAGTTTAGTTTCGGTGGCGCAATATCCACCTTAGCTAGACAAGGAGGAGGATCCATACCGGGTCTTCATTGGAGCTTCAATTTTGGGTTTGTTCTAGTTTAGAGAAATATCGGCTTGCGCAGGAGATTTACAAAATTTTTCGGAGGAGGCTATATTCAAATTTTGAAGGTACCAGAATGGTTTCGGGGAAACCATGACAAGGGACATCCCCGTGGGTTGAGTATAGGGGGTCTCGCCAAGCCCCACTTGTTCTCCAGCTTCGTCCCATGAGGACCTCTGCAATCTAAAGTTGCAGATCTTTTTAGGTACGGGCAGCCAGATTGTTGCAGTAGGTGATTGAGGAGCAGATTGATACCACACTAGGGAGGGTTAGATAGTCCAAAGGAGGACACGTCATCTCTTGAGGAGACCATGGAATTATTCTAGGTTTTGGCTTGAGTTTGTAGTGTTTATTGTTGAAGTTGTTATAACAACCATTAGAGATCTATCATTGTTGTGTACCAAATTCCATTATTAATAAAGTGCCATATTATCTCTTTTATTTTCTGGTGTATTTAGATTGAATGAAACATGTTTGTCAAAATGTCTATCTATGGGTTATGAGAAAAATGTTTGTAGAAATTCCTCAATCAACTTAAAAACACATGTGTTTGGAGAAGAACATAAGAAAAACTACATATTGGACAACAAACCATTATTTTCCTAGCATATTCCCATTGGGGATATTACAATGGTATCAGAGCAAGGTTATCTTGCGAGCCTGTGATTTCATAAGACATGAATGGGTTACAAAGAAGGGAGAAATCGATAGTGCGTTCCATCGACAAGAGAATAAAGACAACTTCAGAATTCATGGATAAAACTTGGAAAATTCTTCAACAAGCAAGGGGGATGCTAGTGGGAAAAAAATCATGCCTTCCTTTCAGGAGTATCTAACATTGAGTGAAGAGATCCGTGCAACTTTTCCTTTTAAAATATTTTACACTCTCTGGTATGGAAGCTGGCCCAAGGATTTGGATGAGGATTATTTTAAAAGCACAGGGCAGGAAGCAAAGAAGGATGAGCATGAAGGACGACACGAGGAGCACGCATCTAGCCATGTAGAGGAGGCATGCATAGAGGGAGACCAAACAAGAACCTATGATACATCACCAGAACTAACCAATGAGGTCGATGACACTACTGTGCTAGATGGAGAAGATGAGGATACAACATCTTGTCCGATGTATGATGACTATGCGAAGATGTTCCAATCAATCGATGTTAAGGATTCAACATCTCTCCTTGTATATGATGTTGATCATGAGGATGGTTCAAGTGACAATTTAACACCTCATCCTATTTATGAGATGTATGATGATGCAGGAATGATTGTACTAAAATGTGACAAAGATTGGGAGCTATGTGTGGAGGATGACAACGAAGGGGCTGATTTAGGGGACGAGAGAAAATCATAAAACTTGTATGAGGAAGGTAGTCCATGTTATCGCACAATTTGTACTTTGATCAAAGGAAAGGTTAATGGAAAACAAATTGGCATAACTGGAGGTTATCCTATCATTGTCACCTCAATAGGATGCCTCTTTCTATTTAGGGTTGATGGCCCAGGGGAGATGTCCTCGGTGACCTGGGGGTTTGAGAAGGCAAGGTTAAGATGTCTATGGAAAATTCCCCTCTCACAAGTCACCACTGATCATAAAGTCCTAGGGTTTTAACCAATGAAGTAGTGAAAAATCAAGATGTACCTGCCCGGAACAAAGCAACAAGAAAATGTATCTTTTGCAAGTACAACTTGCTATTAGTACTTCATAAAACCACATAATTTATCAATAAAAGCAATTGGCTAATATAATGGTGAAGTAAACATAAATTTGTAGCAGCAATATTTATAAGACAATAAATTCACAATAAGTGCCTTAAATAGCTTCAAAATGACCAAGAATAATCAATCATTAACATCAAAATACTAGCATTTGTCTAAAGCAAGTAAGGCAGTGCATTAATCAACTTTTTCAATTGCTTTTAGATGCTTTTAGTGCTGCAAAATATTGTTGTAGCTTAATTTAGTAACAACAACAACAAAGTTAGTACAATAGCTTATTCTAGTGTTAGGAGTGGTTAGTAGGAAGCTTAAGGTATAGGTTTTGATAGTTGTTTTGTGTCAATCACTCAATGACAAGTCTTAGATTAGTGCCTTTAGGGAAAATTGAGTCTATTAGGTGGAAACAAATCTTGAAGCAAAAGATGATAGTAAGAGAACTAAAGACAAGAGAGGCTAATAGTTGAAGTGTTGGTAACCCAAGGCTTCAACTACCAAACCCTAGGGGGGAAATAACTACTAGGGAGTAGGTAACCCTAGGCCCTAGTAGTTTTCCTCCTTCTTTAGCTCAAATATGAAGTAAATGACGACTTACATGAAGCAAGATGTGCTAGGGTGTTGCAATGGCAAGTCCCTTAGCAAAAGCTTCAAGAAAATCGTTTTCTAGCAAAATCTAGTAGGTGAAAGCTATTAAGGCAAGGACAATAACATGTGCTTGGCCTCCTAGGGTTTTAAGCTAGCAATTTCATAATCTTAGTATAAATGCAAGATAAACATAACTATAACCATTCAATAAAGAATAAATGCAAAAATCTTACTTACATTCACCAAGAATCATCTAGCAAGTACTCTAGTTGAACACTTCCTCCTAGAAAATTGCCAAAATAGTCCAAAATGAGCCTCCTTCAACAAGTGTGCACTAAATTTCAGTGATGTAAACCCAAATAGGGCACAAATTCCAGACCTCACACTTGTGTGAGTGAAATATCCTAAAAATACAAGGGAAAATCCCTTATTTATACAGTTACAAATACCAGAATTAGGTCAAAAGGCCGACATAGCCAGTTTACATGTAATATCTAGTTTTTACAATAAATGACATAATAAAACCCTAAATCAAGCAGAAAAGGTGAAGTCATGCCCTTTTAGGGTGACGTTAGGCCTTTTTAGGGCAACATTGGCCTCGAGAAGAAAAACGTTTGGCCTCCTAAGGCTTCTGGATCAAACCACACGTGCCACTTGGCACACAACTGCCCCCAAAGTGTCCAAAACGTTGGGTGACATCAAGGGTCACATGGGTGACGTCATGGGCCTTTCAAGGCCTACATCATAGTGAGAAGGGAAAGTCCCCCTTGGGTCCAAGCCTGTCAGGTTGTCTCTGGTGGAACGTATTCCTCTCTCTCTGGTGCAAACCTCTGATCTGTCTCTGCCCCCGGCTGGGGTCTCAACATCCATCTGGTGGGATTTTAGCCCTATGGAGGTCCGAACTAATCATCTCCCCATGTGTACCTTTCTATCGGGTGTGGCCCTGTAAGAACAAAAAGTATTCCCTCCATGGGCTCATAAGTCACAAGGATCATAGCAATGTCAATCACATCTAATAATCAAGTTATTTAAACATATGCATAAAACCCCCTTTTCCCAGACAAGTGCTCAAAGACGTTATGCTATTCTACAAGCCAGGTTTGGAGGGGACATTAGGATGTCCTATTGGGCTAGTTCTCATTGGATGTGGGTTGTTTTCTTGTGAAGACAAAATCTAGGCCATGTAAGTGGGTGAGGTGGTAAGGGATGTCTGAGCAAATGGGTGCATTGATGACAGGGGAATGTATGGCTTACCTGTGGGTGCCTCTGAAGAGGGTGAGCTACACCTTGTCATGGATGTAAATGTTTCCAAGCCCATTCATGCCTTTTTATCGTTTATCTTATTGCTTTTTCTTTCAAGAGACTAGTTAGGGGACACTACCCTGGTGTGGTGACCAATGGTGACAATGTTACCCACAAGCATTTCACGGAGATAAGAAGGCTGGCTCGTGATGAGACCCCCTTTCTCTTGGATATGCCACCAAGAGACACTACCCTGTCCTGGTGACCAACTGAATGGTAGTGTCATACCACTACATGCCCATGGACCAAATAGGCTGGCTCATGATTAGGCCCCCCATCCTCCAACTAGGTCTTGATTTTATTATTTTATGGGTTCCTCTATTTCTTGCTGAGAAGTCTTTTATTTATTTCTCGGGGATCCATGGGAAAAGCATCTAATGGTTTTTTTATTTTGGCTTTTATCTTTTTACAACTACTTTTACCCTCTCGACCTTTATCCCCTTCTTCCCACAAGGTAATGTACAACCCTTTGATAGTTTGGCAAACCCAATGCTCAAACCAATGTATGGGATGGATGAGAGGGAAAAAGATGAAAAGTGGCAAGTATGGTGGGAACAAATGACGACCTTTCATGAACCCACCCAGTGGAAACTCAAACCCTATGGGAACCAACTTACTATGGCATCATGTCATTCCCCCCAGATGTGGACAAGTGGAAAGGCATAAGGTCCAAGCACACGTTAGAAGTAAAAATAATTAAGTGCATATTCAAATGTTTTGAGAATCAGAGTGACACATACCATGATACCCAGACTCATTACCTCATGGAGAAAGACCCACTATTGCTGAAGGACCAGGCCGATGGGAAGTATGTTGCTGCTGCTGACAAGGTGGAGGTGCTAAAGAAGAAAGATGGGCCCTCCAGGGCCAGTCTCAAGTCAATATGGATCTCGGTACTCCATGTCTTAGACCTTTGGGCCTCGAGACATAATCTCCTTAGTTATCCCTAGGCTAGGGGATAACATCTGGCTCCAATTCGGGGACATGTGCTCACCGTAGAGCGCATGAGAACCTCAACATCTCTGGCATGACCTGTGACCTGCTTGATCTAAACAAAAAATTATAGTAATCATTTGGGGTGGTGATATCATCCCGACTCATATATGGTACAAGAAAAGGAAGCAAGCATACATACAAATAGAAAAACAACTACTGTAGCATGAAATGCAGATGGTATATACAATGAATACAAATACCTACCTACTTACCTCTACTTACTTGTTGGATGAATGATAGGTGTAGTCAAATAGCCAGTGAAACCACCCTATAAATGTCTCACAATACCTACCTATGTGCTTCATCATAAACCAAAGCAGTCATAAGTTAAGCACACAAATAACATGAGTTAGAAAATATATTGCATGATTGGAAATTGCAAGGTCTAGCTCATGGAGGTGGGTGAGAGGGACAAAATGGCTCCAAGTCATTCTCTCAGGAAAGTGCTCAATCCATTTCATGAAGGGATCATGAAAAGTCAAGGGTTCAAAAGACCGACTCAAAGAGTTTGAATATTGGCTACCTCAAACATCTTCACAACCAGAGGCCCGGGAAGGGATTGGTAAGAACCAAAAGAATGACATGGAATACTGTGATAACAAGCTTCTTCTTGAGGTACTCAACCTTCCCCTAAATTCCAAAAGGAGATTTTGTCCTACATAAGACTTGGGATAAGGGACATGTTTCCAAACCATACCTTTAGTGACATAGCGAGGTAAATTAATCAAATGGAGGTGGAAAATCTTATCACAAGTATCCTGCTTCAGGAAAACGACTTCCTCACTCTTATCAAGATCTAAGCACAACGATGGTTGATGACTTTCTTCATAGAATAAATCCAAGTGCTCAAAGGAGTATTAATGAAAATCCTCAAGGTATGACCACAAATAATTAGGAGAATAAAGGACTAGGTCATCCTTGGGTGTTTGGAAAGTATCTATAATCATGTTATGTCCTCATTGCCAAATGTCAAATTCATTAGTAACTTCATGTGATAATGGTAAAGGCAAATTTTGGACATGACCCTCAATGTCATAAATGGGATCCCTATCATATCCACTCACATCCCAATTACGCTTCCCGACATGTATGAACTCTTCAATATTATCAACAAAATCATCATATTCATTATAGCATGAAGGGGTAAAAACATCCAACACTTCTTCACTTTCCACATCTTAAGATAAAGAATCATTAAAAATTTGGAAAGGGAAACAACTCACCTTGCTTACTTCTTCTTGTGCAGGAACTTCAAGTATTTGGATAACTTCATCAAATGGAAGACTTGCTTCTACATCTTCAACTGTACAACAAGGAGGATCTTCCTTGCCTGAAGATTTCATTTCTACTACACTCTCTGAATCAAAGAATAAGGTATTATCAAAATCCTGAAAATGAAAGTGACTAACCTCATCCTCTTCTTCTTGTGTAGGAGGAATAGGCTCGTGGATTTCATCAGAGGGAGGAGCACATATTGATACTTCATCATTGTGTTTGATATCTATGTGCTCTTTCTCTTTAACCATATCTTCGTTATCTTTGGAAGAAGCATGAGTAAATTCTTTCCCTTCCTCATGGGATTGGAAAACCTTATTAGGATCACTCTCCTCAACCGCTTGTTGGTTGATGACTTGTTCCCTTCTTTCAAAGATATCAAGGGAAAGTAATCTCTCTAGACTGAGGGTATCTGGGGTACCTTTGGAGTCATCAACTTTGGTTCCTAGAGAGAAGACATGTTTTTTCTTGGACAAAGAGATATTCTCCTCGATTTGTGTGGCCATGCTGTGAGCTTCATCGAGCGTTGTTGGGCCCTTTTTACTGAGGGGAAACCCTAGATGCACTAAGAGTGCATTGGTATAGAGATGAAGGATGTATTTGTCTTCAAGACGATGGCTTCTAGGAATTGGATATAGTATGTCCTCAGACGTATCTTTGAACTGTCTGACAGTTTCATTCTTAGTTTGTTTTATATGCTCGAGTATTTTTAGTAGTACTGGGATGTATTCTAACTGAATGCCCCATCTTTTGAGAAAGTTTTCTTCCAATTGTTTGATAGTTGTGATGCTAGCATCAGGGTGATTGTCATACTACCTACTAGCATTGCCATGAAGAGTGGTAGAGAAGAGCTTCATTGCCAAATCTTTAGCATCATCACTGATAGGGTGGAATTGAAAGAAATCCCAGAAATCATCCATGTGACAGACAACTCTCTCATTATCACTACCAGTGAACCTAGGGAGCTAATTTTTGTACTTAGGGGGCATTTTCCTAGGGTATCCCGAGATTTTAATCACGTCCAAGGGTTTGAATTTTCCCGGGTCCCATTGAGAAGTCATGGTTGGTTTTGTCATTAATGGAGTCACCAGATAATTTTATTGAAATTACCAAAGGGATGAGGGGATCACCCTAAGTGGAGTCGCTAAGTAAGCTTTGTAAAGTAAAGGATTTTGAGGAAAGGCTTACCGAGAAGTGTCGTCTTTGAGGAGAATTGACTCAGTGTTCCCTAGAAACAACGCCAAAATGTTATCGCACAATTTGTACTTTGATCAAAGGAAAGGTTAATGGAAAGCAAATTGGTGTAATTGGAGGTTATCCTATCATTGTCACCTCAATAGGATGCCTCTTTATATTTAGGGTTGATGGACAAGGGGAGATGTCCTCGGTGACCCGGGGGTTTGAGAAGGTAAGGTTAAGATGTCTATGGAAAATTCCCCTCTCACAAGTCACCATTGATCAGAAAGTCCCAGGGTTTTAACCAATGAAGTAGTGAAATATCAAGATGTACCTGCCCGAAACAAAGCAACAAGAAAATGTATCTTTTGCAAGTACAACTTGCTGTTAGTACTTCATAAAACCACATACTTTATCAATAAAAGAAATTGGATGATATAATGGTGAACTAAACAAAAATTTGTAGCAGCAATATTTATAAGACAATAAATTCACAATAAGTGCCTTAAATAACTTCAAAATGACAAAAACAATCAATCATTAACATCAAAATACTAGCATTTGTCTGAAGCAAGTAAGGCAGTACATTAATCAACTTTTTCAATTGTTTTTAGATGCTTTTAGTGCTGCAAAATATGGCTGTAACTTACTTTAGTAACAACAACAACAAAGTTAGTAGATTAGCTTATTCTAATGTTAGGAGTGGTTAGTAGGAAGCTTAAGGTATAGGTTTTGATAGTTGTTTTGTGTCAATCACTCAATGGAAAGTCTTATATTAGTACCTTTAGGGAAAATGGAGTCTATTAGTTGGCATAAAATCTTGAAGGAAAATATGATAGTAAGAGAACTAAAGATAAGAGAGTCTAATAGTTGAAGTGTTGGTAACCTAAGGCTTCAACTACCAAACCCCAGGGGGGGAAATATCTACTAGGGAGTAGGTAACCCTAGGCCCTAATGGTTTTTCTTCTTCTTTAGGTCAAATATGAAGTAAATGATGGCTTAGATGAAGCAAGATGTGCTAGGGTGTTGCAATGTCAAGGCCCTTAGCAAAAGCTTCAAGAAAATCAACTTTCTAGCAATATCTAGTAGGTGAAAGCTATTAGGGCAAGGACAATAACTTGTGCTCGACCTCCTAGGGTTTTAAGCTAGAAATTTCATAATATTAGTATAAATGAAAGATAAACATAACTATAACCATTCAATTAAGAAGAATTGCAAAAATCTTACTTACATTCACCAAGAATCATCTAGCAAGTACTCTAGTTGAACACTTCCACCAAGAAAATTGCCAAAATAGTCCAAAATGAGCCTCCTTCAACAAGTGCGCACTAAATTTCAGTCATGTAACCCCAAATAGGGCGCAAATTTCAGACCTCGCACTTTTGTGAGTGAAATTTCATGAAAAAATACAAGGGAAAATCCCTTATTTATATAGTTGCAAAGACTAGAATTAGGTAAAAAAGGCCGACATGGCCAGTTTACATGTAATATCCAGTTTTTATATTAAATGACATAATAAAACCCTAAATCAAGCAGAAAAGGTGACGTCATGCCCTTTTAGGGTGACGTTAGGCCTTTTTAGGGCAACGTTGGCCTCCAAGAGCAAAACATTAGGCCTCCTAAGGCCTCTTAATCAAACCACAGGTGCCACTTGGTACACAACTGCCCCCAAAGTGTCCAAAATGTTGGGTGACATCAAGGGTCACATGGGTGATATCATGGGCCTTTCAAGGCCTACATCATAGTGAGAAGGGAAAGATCCCCCTGGGTCTAAGCCTTCCAGGCTGTCTCTGGTGGAACCTCCTCCTCTCTCTCTAGTGCAAACCTATGATCTGTCTCTTCCCTCGGCTAGGGTCTCAACATCCATCTAGTGGGATTTTATCCCTATGGAGGTCCAAACTAATCATATCCCCATATGTACCGGTCTGTCGGGTGTGGTCGTGAAACAAAAAAAAAAAGTACACCCTTGTTGACGGGCGAAATTGACCGCTCGTCAATTGGGAGAGTGAATCTGGTTTGGGGTTGTCTAATTAACCCAAGCTATTTGGATGAATTCACTCCGACGGGTTTAGCGGCTCCGTTGGCCGATCTAAGTTCTAAAGAAAGCAAAAAAATAACTAAAGGAAATACAATAACTTAATAAATGACAATCACTAAAATCTATATGTACATTTAAATATATATATGTACAGTTTATTTAAATAATATATGTATAATAATTCTATATACAATCTGTACAAATCACGATTTTTAATCTAAACTCGTAAAAAATCGAATGTAAATTGGTTCCTTTAACAACAATAATAAAGAAAGTGAGAATACTATTTAATTTTTTGGTTTGTTTTCTTGGATGTATACATTCATGAAATCAAATATTAAACTACTTAATTGAACAAAAAATTATAGATAATGGAAATCATACTATATATATATATATATATATATATATATATATATATATATAACTTCTAAAATAAATAAGCAAACGAAATAAAATAACAGACTAACCTATTAATGCATCCAATGTATGTTCAATAGAGAATATCCAGCCACCTTATCCGGGAAGTAAACCTGCAACGGATCTTGAGATTGTTCCGAACAAATGCGAAACGATTATGCTGAAATTGAGTTATGATAACATAACATATAATGGATACAGTCACAGTGATCTTTATGATTTGCAAGTAACTACGATGAGATAAATCTTCTTGTAAGAACTTGCATGTAAACATTTAACAGAAATTAGAGATAAATCTCCTAATTTAAATTGGATAGATGATCACTGTGTACTGTATCTGAAACATAAGATATGGACAGCATATAAAAAATGAATTATATCAACTTGCAATAAATCATGACGACGAAAGCAATCACCATCTATTATGAAATCGAAATAAACATAACTTGAATCAAAACATCATACAAAAAAGCTAAAGCTGTAACGTGCATTCTGTTCCATTCAAGTCTGTGATAAAACGCCCATACTCTTGCCCCAGGCCGAGATGATCCAATGTTCACAAAATGATAGGTTTATATAGGTCTCAGGAAACATAACTGTTTCCTGTTCATGAGATCAAATTTGTTTAAAAAATAAAGGGGGATGCAACCTCCCTGATCTTACTAAACATCCAAAAACTAACAACAATCTATTTCTGTTTATTCAAAATGCATAATAGATATGACTGGGAGATCTTAAAAGTGCCTCATATCATCTTTGAAATCACGGGCTCCTGAATTATCCTGAAAGCAAAGAAAATAGGAAGATCTCAGATATGTTTTCTGTCATTAATCTAGACAATTCGAATTTTCTTAACCGACTACAGAATCTTGCGATGTTGTAGCTAGTTATAATAGTAAATGAAATCTCATTTTATTCAATAAATAAAACATGCTAATTTAATAATGAAAATAGTTTATTAAACAAACCAAATAATCTAACTTAAGAATGATAACAATCATGCTAAAAAAAATCATACCTCTAATCATAAAATCAAATCGTATCATGAAACTTTGGAGTTAACGATGGTTGTAGCTGCCTCTACGTTTTTTAAAATCACATGACCTGTGGTTTTCAAACGTTTCTCCTTCCCTTGGATGATAGATTCAAGCCTGTTGTTTTCATTTGTTAAAACATCAACCTGGTCTTTTAAAAACTTAACCCGTGACTGTAGAAACGGGACATCAATATAGTATATGTCGATCCATGATAGACAGACATCGCACTGTGACTGTGAGACGTTTGCATAAGAACGAACAAGATTATGGATCAGAGAACCCTCCATACGGATAGTAGATTTATTGCAGAGCTGGACACCAAGAAACTTTTGGATTATCTTTCAAACAAGGATGCAAATTATCGACAAAGTTATAGGGTTGGTTAGGGTGTGGCCCGAATGACACAGGGTCTTCCTCTGCAAATAATTTGTCAATTTCAAATTCTGAGCTTTCGTTAACCTCAATCATGATAATCACATCTGCATGAGAGCTTGTCTTATTTTGAAGACTTCGAGAAATTAGCCTGCCATCTCTTTTGTTTTTGAAATTGACATCAACATTACTTTTAAACTTCTTTCCTGTAGGTTTCCTTGCAATTTTAACACAGTCCTTTGGATGTGTAACCGGTTGACTAGCCTGTTGAATGACCTTAGGATAGATCAAAGGTTCGTTGTTAGGGGAAGAGGCACAAGTCTGGGGAGGTGGAAGAGATGTCGTCGGGTGGACAAGGGTTTCCTTAACGACGAGTTTGTCTACTTCTCCCAATTCAGGGTTACCAAAACCATTTCGTGTAATAAACAAATCCCAATAGTCATTTTGCGACTCTAAGTGATGTATGAGGATGATTTTAATCAGGCCGTGATGAAAAAGTCCTGAGTTTGACCTTTGTTTCTTAAATCTTTTCCCCATTTTATATAGACTTCTGAGTAGATAAAATGGCATATTCAAAGGGAAACCCATAAAACTCATAAGAAAGCGTAAATGATATAGAAATACAAGTTCGAACCTTCCCTCACATGTAACAAATTGTTTCACCACAACAAGCAAATCATGCCACCGAGCTTTTAGGAATGAAATTGGCATACCTCTATCACAACTGGTTATTTTTCGCGATGTAAACAACAGGGTCCAAGGGACTTCCTCCACTTTCGCGTTTTTAAACCATTTCTAACCAACCGCTGACAATCCTGTGGCTTGACTCAAGAACTCCTCGGTTACCTCCAATTGAACATCACCAACTTTTTCCCTACAACCATCAAAGGAAAAGGCAAACTCTTGGGCAACCTGAAGATTAAAATCCTGAAACTTCTTGATGAAAACATGCCAGCCATTTCTTCCCAAATCCTCCCTAGCATCATCGTATGAGAGCAGGGTTTGGATACCGTTTGGTTCAATCCTTACGACAGGGGCCATACTAGACGAGAGGGTAATAAAAGCACAACATATAGGTAGGGTTTGCAAAAACGAAACAGAGCCATAACCTCGAGGCTAACAATACACGTTGTAATGACTCATACGATGTGAAGGGTGTTTAATTAAAACACATGCGAAGAGGTTTGTGAAACCCAAGACCATCCTAAGAAGTAATGGCAATATGTACATCGTATGCCACCTTGGTATTGAGTACGAGCTAGGACCAAAGTACTCAAAACAAACATAACTGCACGCACCATGGTTTGATTACAAAGTTGGGTAAGTTTAAAAAATCGAATAATCAAAAGTTTTGCGAAAGAAATGTGATCAAAGATCAAACCAAAACCAATACAAAAAAATCAAATGGTGGGGGTCTTTTGTTTGTTAAAACTATCAATCTCTTAGGCATGCTTAGAGTTGAAAGGGTAAAAAACAAAACATGGTAATATCTTCATGGCAAAGAATCAAACTCCATAACAAATTAAATAAACAATTTGCCTTCAATGAAACTTTAAAACAAAATGGTAATTACAGTCGCAAGTTTTCATGCTTTCAGTCATGAAAATGAAGCATGAATAGACAATAAGTAAAAAGCGGCGATTTACAACTGTCGTTTAGGAAACTGCTCATGAAGACTAATAAAATTTCATAGACCTTGTGTAGGCAGCTTATGTAGGTCATTTTATAAAAATAACAATTATATTATTGCTGCCAACAATGGCGACATGCTGGGAGAAGCAGTTATCTCTGTTACACGAACGAGTTCAGGTTAGAAAAATCTGAAAAACTTCAAATCGAAGAACAACTGCAAGGCTATTTGAACATCTTAAATAATCATAACACAGTCCAGTTTCAGATAACTTTTATTTTTAAAGAAATGAAAACTGGTGACAAATTTGGCAAAAGAAAGCCACGATGTTAAGTTAAAATCTCCAATACTGTTGATAGGGCCACTGCTGCCAGCAGGCATCCATAGCCTCGACAGGGATGTCAATTAACCCACTCTGATGTCTGTATCCTGTCAATAAATTTCAGATCAGAACGAAGGACGTTTAAGGCCAAAACGAAATCCATATATGAGAATTTTCTTTCACCTGACATTGCTTCGCTGCCAGCGGGACTGTTCAGTACCTCGTCGAAGTTATATTGGCGTCATGCATGCATTTACCTGCTGCCAGCAAACCTGTTCAGTGTCCCGACGGGTTTACAAACACTTCCCACAACTCTCTGAGAGTTTATTCATATTATATTTTAAAAAAATATTCAATAGAGCGGGGTGATGCTGAAAATTCTAGTCTTTATGTCATAGACCTTAAAAGATTTTTTGTGCTGTCCTTCATCAAGATCCAAAAATAGTTCATTAATAAAACCAACTTTCAAGAAGAGGGAGACATCGTTGAGTTGCTCTCTTAAAGAACAGGGACAGCGTAAAAAGATTTTTATAGATGGTCGTGAATACTTTCAATTGCAGATTGAAATCGAGAAAATGATTTTCAAACAAAAAGTCATCTTTAACAAGGCTACAATTTCAGAGAAATACAACAATTGATGTTCTGACAACTTTCAACAGTTATTTTCGAGGGGAAATTTTTTGTTTTCTTTGTCTGAGCTAGCCCGTGGTGCAGGCATGTGTGTTTCAAAAGAAAGACCGATAAGCAGAAATGAAAACCAAAACAAACCAGAAAAGAAAAACAAACAACAAGTAAAACAAAACAAAAAATATTTACAAAGGGTGTATGGGAGCGTCATCAGGTGAAGTATTTTTTGAGAGCTTGGCCATTCACCGGGAAGGTGTCTGGCTGTCCCTCTAAATTCTACAGGCGAAAGGAACTGGGACCCAGTTTCTCAGTAATTAAAAATGGTCCCAACCACAAGTTTTGAAACTTAGTATGCTCTCCTTTTACCTCATGAGTTTTGTCCCACTTAAGGACAAGGTCGCCTACCTCAAAATTTCTGTCAGAGGCATAATTGGAATCAAACTAGTTTTTAACAATGAGTTGATGTTGATCCAATTTTCGTTTTGCTTGAGCCCTTACTTCCTCTAACTTTAGAAAAGCATTAATCCAACTCTCCAAGGGAGGACAATCTTCTTCTTGCACTTTCTACGATAATTGCAGAGATGGAAGAAGGACATGTGGTGGAAGAATCACTTCCCTGCCATAAACGAGAAAAAAGGGGGAATTACCAACAATAGTTTTAGGAGTTACCCTGTCAGCCCAGATCGCGTTCAATAGTGCGTTATGCCAGTTTTTATGGTTTTCAGAGACCGTTCTCTTGATGATTTTGATTAGGTTTTTATTAGTTGATTCCGCCAAACCATTACCTTGGGGGTAATAGATGGCATAGTACTTTAATTTTATTCCTTTTTCTAGAGCGAAATCACTCATTTCAAGAGACGAAAAATAGGAAGCATTGTCAAATACTAGGCATTCAGGAATACCGAAATGAGTGATAATATTTGAATTCAGGAAGGATATTACCTGACTAGTGTTTACAACTTTTAATGGGGTAGCCTCAGACCATCTGGTAAAATAATCTGTGGCTGTTATGGTGTATTTATGCTGCTGCGAGGATGCCGGATTGATTGGACCTATAATATCCAGGCCCCACTGTTGAAAAGGGGAGTCTACTGAAACTGGTTGCAGTGGGAATGCTGGTTTTTGTATTCGTTCAGATGCCTTTTGACAAATTACACACTTGCGGCATAAGGCATGAGCATCTTTGAAAAGGGTAGGCCAGTAATAACCTGCTCTTAATAATTTGTGGGCGGTGGTGTCTCCACCAAAATGCCCACCAGCTTCCCCTGCATGTAACTCCAATAAGACTTTTTCTACTTCATCTTTTTCAAGACAGCGCATAAGTATTCCATCGAAATTTTGGTGAAACAAAATACCGTTAATCAGCTGAAAAGAAACTGATTTTAATCTTAATGCTCTCCTTTTTTTGGGATCAAGGTGACAGGGAGCTGATCCGTGTATAAGACAATTTGATGTCATCGTATCAGGGACTAGTAAGGTTTTGTGCACATCAGATTTGATTTTGATAGTGCTGATCTGGAATTAACATATCAGTTTCATTTTGCTGTCCTATAGCTGAATCAACAACCAACTTACATAAACCTTGGCCTCTAACAATTTGTGCTGGGGTGATTTATATGTCATATTCTTGTAAGTATGTGACCCAGTTTGCCATTTTTTCACCTAGTTCTTTCTGTACTAACAAATTTATGACAAAAGGGTAAGGGACAATGATTTTCGTCCTAGATTTCAGTAGATAAGATCGAAAGTGTTTTACTGCTTTAAAAACAATATAAGCTTGCTGATCTACTGCTGGGTAATTAAGTTCTGCTCCCTTGAAGGCTGAGCTCATAAAGGCAATTCAGACTTCGTTGTTTTCAACATTCTTTTGGGTTAGGACAACAACGTAAGACCAATTAGAGGCAAACATGTAGAGGGTGAAGTCTTGCGAAAAATCAGGGCTCATTAGAGAAGGAGCGTCTACTATAGCCTTTTTTATTGAATCGAAAGCCTGACTTTCTAAAGGTCCCCAATGGTACTGTACATCCTTTTTTATTAAATTTTGTAATGGTCTCACCATTTTTGAAAAGTTGGGGACGAATCTCCTAACAAAGTTTATCTTTCCTAAGAAAGATTGCATGGACTTTTTTGACGAGGGAGAGGGCAGTTTCAAAATGACTTGGGTCCTTTCCGGGTCAATAATCATCCCTTCATTTGATATAATGAATCCGAGGAGCTTACCTTGTTCTACTGCGAAGATAGATTTTTTAGGATTTAAAGAAATGTCGTACTTACGACATCGCTGTAGAACAGATCTTAGATGAGCTAGATGATCCCCTTTATTTTTTGAGAAGACAGTGATGTCATCTAGGTAAACTACTACAGATTGATTAATTAAACCATGAAAAGCAATATCCATCACTCTTTGAAAAGTGGCACCAACATTTATGAGCCCAAAATGCATCTTCCTATAAGCTTAGGTGCCCCATGGGGTACAAAAAGTAGTTTTGAGCTGGTTTGGGGGAGACATAAGGACTTAGTTATACTCTGAAAAACCATCCAACAAGGATAATCTTTCAGAACCAGATACCTATTGAAGGATCTGCTCCATGGGAGGGACATGGTAGTTGTCTTTATCAGATGCTCGGTTAAGATTTCAGAAATCGACACATAGTCGGATTTCACCATTCTTCTTCCTCACAGGGACAAGATTAGAGACCCACTGTGTATGCCTTACTGGGAAGATTATTTTAGCATTCAAGAATTTGTTTAATTCTTTCTTGACTGTTGGTTCAAGTTTTGTGTGCATCTTTCTTAACTTTTGTTGAAAAGGTTGCATCTGGGGTTTCATGGGAATAATGTGTTGTATAATGTTAGGATCAAAGGTTTTTAGGTCGTCGTATGTTTAGGCAAAGACATATTTGAATTCCTTATATAAATTAATAAATGCTACATTTTCTTGCTCAGAACATCCCAACCCCAAATTGATGCACTGTGGGTTGTCTTTAGTTCCCAAATTTAATTTTTCATGTGTCAAGGAAGAACTATTCGTTTTACAATTCACTGATTTCTGAACTTATCGTGAAGATCATAAAATTTTTCTAATCTGACCACAGATTTAAGGATAGAGTTTACCATGTCCGATGCAGACTCCGGGGATCTTGGATCTGGTATTATCGTAAAATCGCGAAGTTTTTCATCGTGGGTACCTTCGTCGATCACTACGCACTGGAAATTCTCTTCCATGTGCAAAAAACTGATGATCTGTTGATCATCATCGAAGACTCTTCAATTTGTGATGTTGTCCGGGACGGATGGTTTGAACAACAACTCGATGAAAAACGCATTCAGAGATAGACCTTCTGTAGGAAAAAGTTTTGAGGCGACGTTAGCTAACAAATCAGCCTCAGAATTATTCAATCTAGGAATAGAATTTATGTTAAACTCAGGAAACTTGTTCATCAAATTCCATACCTCAGTCTGATAGATTTTAAGGTGCGGAGATAAACAGTGGATAGAATTTTTTACTTGTCTAACCACGATTTCTGAATCACCAAAGACAGTCAAATTTTGAATGTTCAAATCTAGTGCTTTTCCGAGACCTTGCAGGAGCGCCTCGTATTCGACCGTGTTGTTTGTGCATTCGAATTCTAACCGGCAAGCAATCAAAGTCTTGTTACCTACTGGATCAATGAGCACACACCCTACACCAACTCCTTCCTTAGATTTTGACCCATCGAAGTAAAGAGACCATATTTGATTTTCATCAGGTGCATGTGGCCACTGAGAGAAGGCTGTCGACTGCGTGCATGTCATAATTTTGGATTGCTGTTCCGGGTCAGTAATGGTAGAGGTTTCAGCCATGAAATTGCCGAAAAAAGTGTCCATCCCCTGTATTTCAGGTGAATTTGCAGAAGCAGTGAATGGTTCATTAGGATCATTTAAATCGGTTACCGTGAACTTAAGATAACGCTCACGATTTACCTTGATTCTGTTAGGCTTTCCATTTTCGGGCAGCCACAAGTGAGACCAATCCGTTGCAAAATAGCCATGTAGTTTTCCATACTAATCTTTACTTAAAAACAAACCATATACTTCTGGGATATCTACGACAATGATATCAATGACTTGATGGACTTTAGGATTAAATGATAATCTGATAAGCACATTTTTTAATTCATCTATTACTTTAACACTAGTTCGATCAAGCTGAATAATTTTCAGGTTGGACGGTTGAACTTTGGCATTAATTTTTTAACATACAGACCAAGGCATTACGTTTGATGATGCACCTGAATCTACCATACAGTTATGTACATTCCTATTGAAAATTTCAAAAGTCAACAAAAAGGGAGGGACATTTATGCGAGTATTAACAACAGAGGTTTGCTGTTTTTTAATCGCAGCCCCTGAAACTAGTTTATCTACATTTGTTACACTTTTTACATCAAGGTCTCTTTTATCAGAAGGCTCTGACGTCATTTTGGTGGAGACCTTTTGAGGAGTTTTGGGGCTGTTTTCAACAACCTTGTTGTTGTTCGGATTGTTGTTTTCCGCAATATTCTGCAGCATATTTTGCAGAAGAAAAGGGTATTTTAATAATTCGTAAACAGAGATGTTAGCCCTAAGTTTTTTTAGATCCTCAATCAAATCATACTCTAAAATTGGGGCTGCTGAATTCTGTTTAGTCTCAATTGATTTAGACTGTTTTGGAGGTGCATTAGTTACAATTTTAGAAGAAGACTTATTTGTTGTCTTGCTCCTGGTATTGTAAGGAGGCACTGTTTTGAAATTAGCTTGAAAAATGCTATCCGAAAAACGTCCAAAAATGTTTGGGGAGGATTCGTCCTCTTCTACTATCTCTTGTTCAGCTACTTCTTTAGGAATCTCGGGAGGAATCAAGTTATCATGTGCTTCTAGAATTGTTTGAATAGCAATTTGTAAGCTTTCTAGATTTAGGCCTTTAGAATTTGAGTTAGGCCAGTTTGTGGGAAAAGGCTTCCTAAAAGGGGGTTTGTAAGGCCCTTTGCTCGAAGAAGCTTCTTCAACCGATATTTTCAAATCTATAACTTGATCATACAACTTCTAAACGACCTTCTGTAAGTTTTCTAGATCCGAATTATCTAGTTGAGTTTTGTTTTGGGGGGGTCTAGGAAGGATTTCGATCTTCTTCTTGGAGGATGAAATAGTCTCTGCCTCGTTAAAGGTATTGTCTTTTAGGATGAGAATATCTTTCTCAACTTGATTCACCTCTTCGAAGGTTTTTAACAATGTGGCTTTCTTGGACATTTTTACCCAAATGGCTATGTTTTGATGTAAGGCTTTCATGTAGTATGCGACAATAAGATTTTCGGCATGCATCGAATCCGTGGGGATTCAGTTCTTTAATGTCAGGAACCTTTGATTAAAGTATTTTATCTTTTCTTTGGGGTTCATCTTTAAACTAGAGAGTTCCATGACTAGAACTTTAGGAGACTTATCGTCTCCGAATTTCTCAAGGAAACATGACTCGAATTTATCCCATGACATGATGGTCTGGGGTTGTTGGGCAAAGTACCAGGTAGAGGCATTACCTTGTGAGGTGTAGGGAAACAATATGCACACTACGTCTTCGTGCTCAACACTACAAAGCCTAATGGCTAGCATAAATTTTTTGATATGATCTTCAACAATTTGCTTCGAATCTGGGTCAAATTTAGGGGCTCCAGATGTTTAGGCAAAGGATGTTGGGGCCCAGGTATGGCCACTGAATCTTGGTCGAGCCAAGGTCTGGTGGGATTGTTCGGATTGGCCATAGGTGTGGGTGGCGTCGAAGGTTGAGATGAAGAACTGCCTTCGTCTGATGATTCTTCTCCAGAAGAAGAATGAGATGAAGGGGGTGGTGATGGTGGAATACCAGATCCTCCTGCTGAAGGAGTGAGGATATGATCTGGATCCGTAGAGTTTAGGGTAAGATTAGTACCTTCCAGTTGCTCCCTGATATTAGAAAAGTCTAATGGTTGGTTCAAAGGCCGACCTAGTTTTCTGATACGGGCCAAGGCACAGTGCGTTCTTATGAGGGATTGATGAACAATTTCTTGTACGTCGGTCCCTGGGGGATTTGGAGTTACTGGTTCAACGATGATCCATGGATTATCATTTGATGTGGTTGCTGCTTGAGGGACAATGTTGTCGTGTAAACGACTTCTTGTTATTATAAGTGAGCGGGTAGGTGGGGGAGGAGTCTTGCGACCTCCTCATGCCATTAATAGTATTCAGGCCCTCCTTCTAGCGCCATTTGTTGACGGGTGAAATTGACCGCTCGTCAACTGGAAGAGTGAATCCGGTCCGGGGTTGTCTAATTAACCCAAACCGTTTGGATTAATTCACTCCGACAGGTTTAGCGGCTCCATTGGCAGATCTAAGTTCTAAATAAAGTGAAAAAATAACTAAAGGAAATACAATAACTTAATAAATAACAATCACTAAAATATGTATGTACATTTAAATATATATATGTACAATTTATTTAAATAATTTATGTATAATAATTCTATATACAATTTGTACAAATCACGAGTTTTAATCTAAACTCGTAAAAAATCGAATGTAAATTGGTTCCTTTAACAACAATAATAAAGAAAGTGAGAATACTATTTAATTTTTTGGTTTGTTTTCTTGGATGTATACATTCATGAAATCAAACATTAAACTACTTAATTGAACAAGAAATTATAGATAATGGAAATCATACTATATATATATAACTTCTAAAATAAACAAGCAAACGAAATAAAATAACAGACTAACCTATTAATGCATCCAATGTCTGTTCAATAGAGAATATCCAGGCACCTTATCCGGGAAGTAAACCTGCAACGGATCTTAAAATTTTTCCGAACAAATGCGAAACGAATATGCTGAAATTGAGTTATGATAACAGAACATATAATGGATACAGTCATAGTGATCTTTATGATTTTCAAGTAACTACGATGAGATAAATCTTCTTGTAAGAACTTGCATGTAAACATTTCACAGAAATTAGAGATAAATCTCCTAATTTAAATTGGATAGATGATCACTGTGTATTGTATCTGAAACATAAGATATGGACATCATATAAAAAATGAATTATATCAACTTGCAATAAATCATGACGACGAAAGCAATCGCCATCTATTATCAAATCAAAATAAACATAACTTGAATCAAAACATCATACAGAAAAGCTAAAGCTGTAACGTGCATTCTGTTCCATTCAAGTCTGTGATAAAACACCCATACTCTTGCCGTCGGATGGACAAGGGTTTCCTCAACGATGAGTTTGCCTACTTCTCCCAATTCAGGGTTACCAAAACCATTTCGTGTAATAAACAAATCCCAACAGTGATTTTGCGACTCTAACTGATGTATGAGAATGATTTTAATTAGGCCGTGATGAAAAAGACTTGAGTCTGACCTCTATTTCTTAAATCTTTTCCCCATTTTATATAGACTTCTGAGTAGGTAATATGGCATATTCAAAGGGAAACCCATAAAACTCATAAGTAGGCGTAAATGATATAGAAATAAAAGTCCAAACCATCCCTCATATGTAACAAATTGTTTCACCACAACGAGCAAATCATGCCACCGAGCTTTTAGGAATGAAATTGGCATACCTCTATCACAACTGGTTATTTTTCGCAATGTAAATAGCAGGGTCCAAGGGACTTCCTCCACTTTTCCGTTTTTAAACCATTTCTGACCAACTGTTGGCAATCCTGTGGCTTGACTCAGGAACTCCTCAGTTACTTCCAATTGCACATCACCAACTTTTTCCCTAGAACCATCAAAGGATAAGGTGAACTCTTGGGCAACCTGAAGATTAAAACCCTGAAACTTCTTGATGAAAACATGCCAACCATTTCTTTTCAAATCCTCCCTAGCATCATCGTATGAGAGCAGGGTTTGGATACCGTTTGGTTCAATCCTTACGATAGGGGCCATACTGGACGGGAGGGTAATCAAAGCACAACATATAGGTAGGGTTTGCAAAAACGAAACATAGCCATAACCCCGAGCCTAACAATACATGTTGTAATGACTCATACGATGGGAAGGGTGTTTAATTAAAACACATGCGAAGAGGTTTGTGAAACCCAAGACCATCCTAAGAAGTAATGGCAATCTGTACATCGTATTCCACCTTGGTATTCAGTACGAGCTAGGACCAAAGTACTCAAAACAAACATAAGTGCACGCATCATGGTTTGATTACAAAGTTGGGTAAGTTTAAAAAATTGAATAATCAAAAGTTTTGTGAAAGAAATGTGATCAGAGATCAAACCAAAACCAATACAAAAAAATCAAATGGTGGGGGTCTTTTGTTTGTTAAAACTATCAATCTTATAGGCATGCTTAGAGTTGAAAGGGTAAAAAACAAAACATGGTAATATCTTCATGGCAAAGAATCAAACTCCATAATAAATTAAATAAACAATTTGCCTTCAATGAAACTTTAAAACAAAATGGTAATTACAGTCCCAAGTTTTCATGCTTTCAGTCATGAAAACGAAGCATGAATAGACGATAAGTAAAAAGCGACGATTTGCAATTGTCGTTGAGGAAACTGCTCATGAAGAATAATAAAATTTCATAGACCCTGTGTAGGTAGCTTATGTAGGTCATTTTATAAAAATAACAATTATATTATTGCTGCCAACAAGCCTCCATGGGCTCATAAGTTACATGGATCATAACAATGCCAATCACATCTAATAATCAAGTTATTTAAACATGTGCATAAAATCACCTTTTCCTAGACAAGTGCTCAAAGACGTTATGCTATTCTACAAGCCAGGTTTGGAGGGGACGTTAGGATGTCCTATTGGGCTAGTTCTCATTGGATATGGGATGTTTTCAGGTGAAGACAAAATCCAGGCCATGTAAGTGTGTGAGGTGGTAAGGTATGTCTAAGCAAATGGGTGCAGTGATGACATGAGAATGTGTGGCTTACTTATGGGTGCCTCTGAAGAGGGTGAGCTACACCTTTTCATGGATGCAAACGTTTCCAAGCCCATTCATGCCTTTGTCTTGTATCTTATTGCTTTTTCTTTCAAGAGACTAGTTAGGGGACACTGCCTTGGCGTGGTGACCAGTGGTGCAATGTTACCCACAAACATTTCGTGGAGATGAGAAGGCTGGCTTGTGATGAGACCCCCTTTCTCTTGGCTATGCCACCGAGAGCCACTACCCTGGCGTGGTGACTAGCCGAATGGTAGTGTCATACCACTATATGCCCATGGACCTAATAGGCTGGCTCGTGATGAGACCCCCCATCCTCCAACTAGGTCTTGATTTTATTATTTTATGGGTCCCTTTGTTTCTTGCTGAGAAGCCTTTTATTACTATCTCGGGGATCCCTAGGCGAAGCATCTAAAGGTTTTGTTCTTTTGGATTTTATCTTTTGCCAGCTACTTTTACCCTTTGGGCCTTTAGCCTCTTCTTCCCACAAAGTAAGGTACAACCCTTTGCTAGCTTGGAAAACCCAATGCCCTAACCAATGTATGGGATGGATGAGAGGGAAAAAGATGAAAAGTGGCAAGTATGGTGGGAACAGACAATGACCTTTCATGAACCCACGCAGTGGCAACTCAAACCCTATGGGAACCAAATTACTAGGGCATCCTGTAATTCCCCCCAGATGTGGACAAGTGGAAAGGCATAAGGTCCAAGCACATGTTAGAAGTAAAAAGAATTAAGTGCACATATTCAAATGTTTTGAGAATCAGAGTGACACATACCATGATACCCGAATTCATTACCTCATGAAGAAAAACCCACTGCTGCTGAAGGACCAGGTCGATGGGATGGATGTTGCTCCTGCTGACAAGGTGGAGGTGCTTAGAAGAAATATGGGCTCTCCAGGGCCATGCTCATGTCAATATGGCTCTTGGTACTCCATTTCTCTGACCTGTGGGCCTCGAGACATAATCTCGTTAGTTATCCCTAGGCTAGGGGATAACAATCCACATTGCATGACATCATCTAATGAGTCAATTGATCCCTTGTGTGATATATCACACCATGTTGATGAAATAACATTGCATGATTTGGAGAATCGACTATTGGTCACAGAGGAACAAATTGTGTAGGTGTTGACGAGGAAAAATGGTTCTCATAAATTTATTGAAGACCTTATGTGAAAACCCAGATGGAGGATAGGAAAAAGGAAATTGTAGATGGAGTCACTAGTACCCAATTGCACATCATCAAAGAGGAACTAGAGCAAATGAAATCCGATTATCTGTAGTTGTTCATGGATAGGGACCTTGCTCTTAAGTTTGTTGAAGACAAGGAAAGGGAGATTGAGGAGCTTTGTTACTAGCTTAGTTTGGCATGTTGTTCATTGTTGACAACACAAGAGACTACATCATCTTTGGAAGCAATGACACATGAGGGTGTGAGTGGCACTCATGATATGAGGGAGGAGCCTCTTGTGACAATTCCACAGGAGGAGCATTCATAGTTGTAGGTGTTTGAGGAGAGGTTTGACACAAAGGGTTTTGACCATGTGCCTGTTTTTCATTGCAGGGATCATGAGTTGTTTCTTTTGGCTCAAGGCTTAGATACATAGGAGGTAGTTGAGAAAATTCCTTGTGGACCAGCCATCAAGGAAGTGTATGCACCAATTTATTGGGGGATTGAGTAAAGGACATGTGTGGATACATCACTCTAGGATTTTTGTTCAATTAATATTAGTGGAGTGAATGATACAATGGCACATATAGGATACATGGTGGTACATGATGATACAATGGTATGCAGTAGTATACAACATTATATAGTGGTGTACAGAGGTGTATAGTGGATTTTTGGGATGTTTCTCTCGGGGAGACCTCTAGACAAGAACTTCAGACATATCATTGAGTTTGGTTCACCCATGATCGTTGAGTGGATGGACGAGTTTCATGGATAGGAATATTCCCTGAAGATTGACATTCGATTGGGATATCACCATAGCATGGACAAAGAGAAGGATACCTGCAGGGTTGCTCTCAGATGTTATTTTAATTTCTTGGTCATACCATTGGGGTTGGCCAATGCACTTAACACTTTCCATTCTTGCAGGCAGTGGCATCTAGTTTTATATTGTGATGCCAACAATATATTCAACAAGGCATGGAGGGTTCACCTGAATTAGTTGGGTGAGGCAGGAAATATTATTTTAATGTCATAGTTATTTTATTTGGGATATGTGGTTGAAGCACACGAGTAGATCGAGATTGTATTAGATCAACTCACATATATTTTAGCTAACAAAGTGGTGGATGACATTATCCACTACGGAGGTCGCACACTTATAGCCCCTGAATCCACACTTAGTGAGAATATTATGATGGCTACACATGATTCACCTCTGGCAGGGAATTTTGGATACTTGTATGAGTATGAGGCATCGCAGGTGACAAGGATACTTTCCAGCGAGGTGTTTAGACTCCATGAATTACTTGAGTACATTGACAGTGATCGAGATAACAAATTTCTTGGTGTAGTTTGGCAGGAGCCAAACAAATTAGCAGGCACATAGTTGATTCTTAGTACTTGGTTTCCACCAAATGATGGCATACAAGGGACGTGACTCATTTTAACTTCGATGGTTCCTAGTATGACACAACAACAACTAGCAGGTATTGGGAGTGGTGGAATTCCAATTTGGTGGTGGGATCCGAGAATTCTTCTGAGTGATAGATTGATTCAGATGATGAAGATTGACAGAGCTGTGACAATGATTGGTCTGATTTATTTTTGGGACGTCAATAAAGGAGAGGACAAGACTTAGTCTATATGGTAGGACAAAATCGAGGCCGACCGTGGATTTGCAGACTTAGACTTTAGTGAGACACCTTCGTAGGGGAGGATTCAGGATACTGGTTTCGGTTCCTTCACAAAGTTCTGCTTAGAGTTCCAGGAGAGGAGGATGCGACTAGGCACTTTGGTCTAATGATGATGATCTGAGTGGTGCAACGTCAACATGGTGGTACCTTTCCGAGATTAGTTTGGGGTCCTGGAATCACATTGCTTGATGTTTCAACTACTATTAGAGATGCGAGTGCCAGTTTTGATTTTCCAGAGTTTACTTTTGGGAGACTTAGGAATGGTTGCTTGAAGGAGTTGTCTTATGAGGAGTTTACCGAGTCTAGGAAGTGTATGATTGATTGGATTATCAACAATAGACAAGTGGATTCTTGTATTACACCTTACAGACCACTGATATGAGTAGAGGGTGCTTCACATCATACAAACTAGTTTGGGATGCCAGTGACTTTACCACCTACGAGATTGTTGTGTTCGCATGGAGAGAATTTGTGGACGACTTTTAGGAGAATGTGTGGATGATGCTTGGATGATTGTAGTAGGCTAGGGGTGCTGGAGTATTAGGGATTTTCCATTTGATGCTTGGAGACTAGGTGTCATGGATGCCCTATCAGTTTGTGGCCACATAGACTTCTCCTGGATGTATGATTTTAGAGTTGGGTTGGTTAACTTCTTCTATATCAGTCCCTTGACAATGTTTGATTAACTTCATTTTATGAGAGACATGAGGAGACATGATGAGGTTTATATGTTATGGTTGGGAAGATTCTCTTTTCCATCACCCATGATTGAGTTAATAACTGAGGTACATTGGCTTGATATAATTGTCGATAGTGGGGACGATTGTGTGAGGTTGCAGGAGTGGAGGATGCAGTCAAGGCAGGAGGATCATATATTTATGATTAGAGGGGTGCAATGAAAACATTATGAGTCCTTTCTAGTGATAGAATGGGACCTTGGGATTTTATGGGTTGACAGTTTGATAGCTGGCACAAATGGGAGAGCGAGTTGTTACTTTCAGGAGCCTATTCATATGGTGTAATGACTCAGTTTACTAGGTGGGACATTTAATGAAGAGTGTACTGAGTCTTCAGGGTACTTGGTTGCTCTACTGATAGGTGGCCTTCAACCCCCCCTAGGTGTTAGCACATTCCAGGACAATATAGTGGGCGATAGGTGCTGAACATCTTTCAGATGGGTTTGGGACCCAAGGATCGTCATTAGTTTCAATTTGGTTTAGTTTGTTGTTCCTATAAGTGTATTGGCATTGCTTGAGGACAAACAATCTTTGGGAAGGGAGGAGTTGTCATGTCCTCATTTTTGGATTTCCCTGTTCAGTAGTGGAAATGATTCCCGTGGCTCATCAGTGAAGAAAAAGGGAGTCAAAAAGGGTTATTTAATGTCACTTAGTTAGGAGATGTTATGTATTTAAAGTGACATTAAGGAAATAAAGTAACTTTAGATTAATAAGTTACTTAACCATTTTTAAAAGTGACTTTTAATGTTAAAGTGAAAGTAAAAGGGGGATAAGGATCATATTTGATTTATTTAAAAGGGGGAAGTTCTAGAAGTCATATTTGATTTAGTAAAAAAGGGGAAAGTTCTAGAAGACATGGAAGAAGGATAAAAGGAGGGGTAGCACTTCACTTTGGATCATGTATTTGGATTAATATCTTTGGAGTGCTCTTGGAGCCATTGGTTCATTAGGGTTTAACAACACCCTTCCACCATTGCAAATTAGTTTCGGTGGTGAAATATACACCCTAGCTAGACAAGGAGGAGGATCCATACAAGGTCTTGATTGGAGCTTCAATTTTAGGTTTGTTCTAGTTCTGAGGAATATTGGCTTACACAAGAGATTTGCATAATTTTTTGGAGGAGGCTGTATTTAGATTTTGCAGGTACCAGGAGGATTTTAGGGAAATCATGACAAGGGACATCCCCACAGCTTGAGTATAGGAAGTCCCGAGATGCCCCACTTGTTGTCCAACTTCATCTTGCGAGGACCTATGTAATATGAAGTTGTAGAGTTGTTTAGGTACAGACAACCAGATTGCTGTAGTATGTGTTTGAGGAGCGGATTGATACCGCACCAACAAGGGTTAGACAATTCAAAGGAGGACACGTCATGTCTTGAGGAGACCATGGAATTATTCCAGGTTTTGGCTTGACTTTGTAGTGTTTATTGTTGAAGCTGATATAACAACCATTAGAAGTCTATTATTGTTGGGTACCAGATTCCATTACTAATAAAGTGCCATATTATCTCTTCTATTTTATGGTGTATTTAGATCGAATGCAACATGTTTGTCAAAATGTTTATCTATGGGTTATGAGAAAAATGTTTGTATAAAGTCCTCAATTAGCTTAACAACATATGTGTTTGGAGAAGAACATAAGCATAACTACATATTGGACAACAAAACATTATTTTCTTAGCATATTCCCATTGGGGATATTACAAAGAAAAGGTGGCCTTAGTTGTTGGGGACGGGCTCTAACCCTAGTCTCTAAATAATATATAAAAATATGAAATTGCCAAGAGATATTTTAAGGAATACTTGTATAAGATTGCCACGTGTACACTGGATATCTTCATGAATGAGAAGCTCAGAAGGCTGGGTTCTCGACACTTTGCTACGCTTGAAAGAACAATGATCAAATAGTTAGGGGAAATGACCTTTTATAACATATGTGTGCAATTAATGTGATGAGAGGTGTTTAACGTATTTATCAGAGATAAATTTTGGAAGTACTCCAGTTCACACCAGAGGAAATGGTAGAAAGTTTTTCGGTATACACTGAAGCGATTGAAGGGAAATCCTCTAGTGTGGACCGGGGAATTTAATTAGAAGTGCTCCAGGTACACACCAAAGGAGATGATGGGAAGTCGTTCAGTGTGAACTGGAAGAGTTAATATAAAGTGTGTTGGTTCCTCAAGACATCAAAGGAGTTTTGAAGAACTCCTCCAATTCATTCGATGAAGTTCGTAAGAACTCCTCTGGTTGAGTAAGAGGGGTTAGGTGGATTTCATAGATTTATTTAAGTATTGAAAACAAAGACTCAACCTAAACCAAGCTAAAAAAAAAGAGGTGACCTTCTTATATAGAGGTAATCAAATATCAACCTTGAGGAAAATTTTTCAAGTCAAGAGGCTTTCATAGAAGACAAGAAAGGTCCCATGTTATTGGAGAGAAGGCTTCACAAGCAAATATACTAGAGAAAGGGAGATTGTTGATGCCCGACACAACAACCCTTGAAATTTTTTGTCTAGGAAATAAAATGAACCGTTAACTTAAGAGTAGACAATGAAAGAAATCTAAATAAAGATATTTATTTGATTTTTCACCATTAGATTTCCTTCTAAACAAATAAAAGTAAAAGATTTTGAATTTTAAGGTTTTGGGTTGGTTGTTGGGAGAAGACTAGTGAATTTTCTCCAATTAGGGATTGTGGGGTTAAGAAGTAATCCCCTCTAAGATTTGGTCATTTCTATCTTAAGGATTAGGAAAAGAGATTGGAACCCTAGGGATAGAATAATCATTCACGTAATCAAGAATAATTTATGAGGACAAAAGCCTTGCAAGAAGGGATTCCACAAGGGAAAAAACCTTCAATAACAAGATCAATTATTTATTGAATAAAAATACTTAAAACCCTTTCCAATGAACCAAAGGAAAGACAAGACAAGAGATCGAGCACTTACCAAACTGACAAAGCAAGATGGAAGAGATAAAAACCCTGGACGTCTTCCTTCCAAGTGGTTAATAACACTTGAAATAGATCGATCTTGCTAGATATTAGAAGTCTTGAACATTCACAACAATTTTTTTATGCACCAAAAAAAAAACTAAGAAAGAGAGAGATCCAAGAATTAACACCAAAACCTCGAATAGGTAGATCTTCAATAAATTTTATTCTCAAATGATATCCAACAACAACAAAAAAATGGAATCAAAGGAGAGCCTTTCTTTGTAGATGAGGCTTCTACATCCTTGTCATTATTTATCAATTTATATGTCCCTAAAATTATCCTAGGAGACTCCTCGGGGGAAAAACCACTCCCTGAATTTGTTGGAATATGCACCAAGACTCCAGTAATTTCCATACTGGATTTGCCATTGAGGAGGAGAGGTATATAGGTTCATCCAAATGCTTGAAAGGATGTCCAAAATAGTTTGTCCCATCTTCACTTGAGACCACTTCGGGATATGGTGAATGAGGCACATGAACCCACTCATCGCCATCGGAATGAAATCTAAATCACCTACGGGGAAGATCTAAGTACAAGGATCTAGATGGAGGGGAGTTATGAAGATGGATGGGGGGCCGTAACAAAACACAAATAGGGTAAGCTTAAAGGTGACAATGACATATAACCATCTAGGGGTAGATGGAGGAGGGAATGTGACAACACGTTCATTCTTGGGGCCAAACAAAGGGGTGACGTGGGTAGAGAGGGTGAAAGAGACAACATTCAGGAGACCTAGGAGCGATAGGTGGCGATTAGAGGAGTAAGCAGGTGTCATGAGAAGAGGGGATAACATTCTAGATAAGGAGGAATAAATCACTAGAGTATTTGTTGATTGCATTTAAAAATCATTGATGGATAGGGTCCCTTGCTTCTTATGCATAACATAGTTGGCCTATTGGTTAGCTATGGAGTTGTTGTGTAGAAAGAAATGAAGAAACTCCACTTGAGGGCCTCCCTAGAGATCTTTTCTAATCCTTTGAAATATGGCTTTGAGTCGCAAGTATTTAGGAAGAGATCCTTTCCTCATGTGGCTAATTGTCTTCTTGGAGTCTCTAAGAATGATAATCTGCTAGACATTTCTAGAGTTAACATTCCTTAATCCTTGGAGGAGGGAGTAGGCCTTCGCTTAATTGTTGGTTCTGATTCCTAGACTCCAACAATAGGTAAGTTCAATAGAGCCTTGAGGGCCATAGAGAACCCCTCCTACTCCTGCCACCCCGAGGTTGACTTTCAAGGCACCATCAAAACAAAAAACATGGGAAGGTTGGGAGAGAAGCCACGAGGTAAAGTCATGTGATGAGAGATGAAGTTGCTAGTTTGAGTTGGGGTGAGTTGGAATAGAGGGGGAATATTGTAGAGAAAATTGTTCGAGCCAATGGGATTCCTCAATGTATAGCTATTGAGGTGGGGGGGGGGGACTTTAAACAATGGGAGTTTAGATATTTTGACAAAAGTGAAGCTACCTTCTCTGCTACTGATTTAGGGTGGGTTATGAATTCAAAGAATATATATTTATTGTGAGATATCCAATTTTTCCAGTAGATATATTTAGGCAGCACCAACCATATCGACTTGAAGAGGACTTGTTATGGAAAGAGCCTTGATACATTAACTATCATCGACTAAACATGTGGATCACTGAAGAGGGCCAAAGCACCCTGTGACTTATCCCATGCAAAATCACCTGCCAAACAGACCTATAAAAAGGACAATCTAAAAAAATGTGAGATAAAGACTCTTGCGAAGAACAACATAAAACACACTCGTGTGGGCCATGGATGCCCCATTTTTGCAAATTGTCTCTAGTAAGAATTTTCTCATGGGAGAGAATCTAACATAAGATATTGATTTTGGGAAGTACATCACAATATTGGAGAAGGAGAAACATAAATCTAACTTTTTCCAGTTGGAAATTTGGGACAACATCAAGAGATGAACTAGTCCAACAACCAGACAATCGATCCCAATGGGAGATTTCATACAAGGTGAATTTTCCTTGTTTCAACAACCATAAATTCAATGAAAGAAGAGATTGAGTTTGAAGAAGAGGAGGATTTCCCATGATACTATCTGGTCATAGATTGATAAGTTTACCATTACCCAGGATCCAATTCAGATGGCCTTGCAAGAGAGGGATGAAGGCTTTGAGTAGCCACTAGTTTTGTGAGCCATCCTAAACTGGTGGCTTGCCATCCAAACATCATGTTCTTGGTCCAGGCAAATATTTGACGAGAATAAATTTTTTCCACCATTTAATTTTTCCTAGTGATGAGTGTCCATAACAATTTTTCTCCCAAGGCCAAGTTAAAGAATGCAAAATCTATGATTCCAAGGCCACCATGGAATTTAGGGGCACAAACTATGTTCCAGTTCACCAAATGAAAGTGTTTGAGATTGGTCTTACCTCCTTTCCACAAAAAAAGGTGAAGCTCCCGAGCGATAGAATATTTGGTGCTAGCAGGGGTGAAGAGAGACAAAAATTGAAAAATAAGGAGGGCCAAAAGCACCGATTTCACCAAAATTAGATGGATGGAAGGATTGAGCCACTGGGCACCCCATTGAAGAAATTTTGACTCAATCTTATCCATGATGTGTTTTCATGCCAAGAATGGGAGAGAATGAAGACAAGGGGGAATCCTCGAATATCTAAAAGAGTGCCATTTTTCTTTGTAGGGAAATTGTAGAATCTTGGCAATAGTTGCAAGATGTATGTTACTCATTTTCCAGGCATAAAGTTTGCATTTACCGCAAATTGTTAGAATTCCCGAGGCCCTTGTGAATGTGTCAAATTCCTCTTTGAATCTTGTGGCTATAATGGCAGAGGCTCCTCTGAATAAGAGGGTGTCATTGACAAATTGAGAGTGATTAATTATTTTGTCCCTGCAAATGATTTCGATGCCGAGATGTTTTTTGTTCTTCTTTCCTTGTCCAATATTCTAATCAATCCTTATGCTAGTAAGATGTAGAGGATGGGGGAGTGAGGGAAGCCCTACCTCAAGCCTCATGAGGCTTTGAAGAAGGTCATGGGTCTACCATTTACTAATGGAGCATCTAAGGGCCCCCGATGAAAGCAAAGATCTGATTGATGAAGCTATCTCCAAACCCAAATTTTCTTAGAACTGCATAGAAAAAAGTGCACCTTACTCTGTCAAAGGCGTTAGCCATGTCAATATTGATGATCATTCCTCTTTCTCCCCTGGATTTACTAGAATGGATAGCCTCTTGCATCGGGATTATGATGTCAACAATTTGCCACTTCTCAACAAAACCGCCTTGATTTGAGAGACAAGTTTGGGGAAAAAAGGTTTTAATCGATTAACGATAATTTTGGAGATGATATTGTAAGAGACATTGCACATGGAGATAGGTCGAAATATGGAAAAGGAGGAGGGGTTCACTTCCTTTGGGATAAGGGATAAGAAGGTCGAGTTGGTCTCCCATCCTAAAAGGGCGATGGATATATTGTATCATTTTGGCCAGATCAAACTTAATAATGTGCCAACATCTTTTGTAAAAATGGGAAGAGAAGCCATCATGCTGGGGAACTTGTCGAGAGACATTTAGAAAACAACTCTGCGTATTTCTACTTCCGTGATGGGTTGGTTTAAAAGATCATTATCCTCTTGGTTGATTCAAGATGAGATATTTTCTAACAGATTTTGACTATACCTAGGATCCAATCAACCATATTCACTGTATATCCGCCCAAAATGTTGGTAAGATGCTTCTTTAATTTAATCGAATGAGGTGACAACCCGCCCATTCAAATTTTTATTTCTTTGACCTTGTTTTTCTATATTTTGGCTTGAGCTTGCTTGTGGAAGTACTTGGTGTTTTTATCTCCACCCTTGAGACATAGACTTCTTGATTTGAGCCTCCATCTTTCTTCATCGGAACACAGGGTGTTTTGATACTTTTGGAAGGTATATTTTTCCTTATCTATCATGGTCTAGAAGATTGATTTAGTTTCAAATATTTTTTGGATCTTTTCTAATTGAACCATCAGGTCTTTGAGATGGGACTCCGAAGGGTTTTAGTGAAGTTTTTCCCAGGATTTGGACTCCTGTTTAGTGTTTCTTAATTTTTTCTCCCAAATATGGACTAGGGAGTTAGAGATCCATTGCCACCAAGACTGAGAGACATTATTAAAGAAGGAAGGATCTTACAGCCAAAGGGGGTTGAAGTGGAAGGGAATGGGGACATTATTTTTAGGCCACGAAAGAGAAAGGGAGATGGGCTTATGATCTGTGCCAACCCAAGTGAATATGGAAGAGGAAAGAGAAAAGGAGACTTCAAGGGAGGAACCACTGATAAAAAAAAAGGTGCAATCTAGTGACAATATGACTAGGGCCAAGTTGTTCATTTGTCCAAGTGAAGCATCCCTTAGAGGGTTTTATGTCAATCAAGTCTAAGGAGGCTATTGAATCCTCCATGTGTTCTCTCGAAGGGTCATGAACATGACTTCCTCCTTTCTTCTATTTTTGGGAGAGAATTGTGTTAAAGTCCCCAACAAGAATATAACTAGAGCTTTTGAATCGATTAAGAAGCCCCATTAGAGTGCTCTAGCAATTCGTTGTAACACTAAAAAGGTTTGGCATGTAAACATTAACTAAATAAAAAAATTGACCTGAATAAAGGTGGATTAGTCTTACCAGTATCCAGTGTTGGGTGACATGAAAAAATTCAACTTTGAATATTTGAGAGTTCCATAGAGTACAAAATCCTCCCGAAGCACCTCTCGAGCTTGCCGCTATTCCAGAACTAGAACACCAAATCAACTGACTTTCTTGAAGAATCTCTGGATCCTTCATTTTTATTTCCTGGAGCACGAGGACTTGGGGTTTCTCTGCTCTGACTAAATCTTTGACTAAAGCTCTTTTACATTCACTCCTTAGACCTCTGCAATTCCATGAAATAATTTTAATCATTTACCTGATGGTTTTGGCTTTCCCCCTTCTGGAGGAAAGGAACTTCCCTGATTTTTGGAGTGTCTTGGGTCCTTAATAAGGACTTTGTCCAAAGTGCTTTGAATTCCTAGGTCTCTTTATTTATTGGTTGTCATTTCCCTTTTGTGCTTACCCAATTTTTCCCTGGTTTTTTGGGTGGAGCACTTTGAGCTGTATCTTTGTTTGATTCTTCCTCATAGCTCTTTGGTAGTTCACCTTCTTTGGGGATGGTGGGGATCTCGAAATATTGACTTGGTTTTATGGGTGGGGGGGTTTGCTAAAGTGGATTGGACATGAATGATGCTTTCAGGGGAAGGGAATTCACTTGGGAAATATTTTTCACAGAGATGAGCAGAGTCACCAGTGAGAGTGGGTGGGGACTTCTTGTTGCTCAAGGGGGGGATCTTCCTCTATGTTCAAGAGGGCATCATATCGATTTTGGCTAACCTCTGGGTCTATATTCTTTAGATTATCCCTAGAATGTGGGTGGATAGGAGGGTTGGGGTTTGGATTTGGATCTTGTTGGGAATGATTTCTTTCTTGGTTAGGATGTTGATTATGCTTTGCGATTTGTCTCCCTTTCCAGGGTTGTTTCCATTATTCCCGAACCTCGGTGGGATTCAAATCCCAAGTTTCCTTTAGACAATTTTGAGCAAAATGTCCATTATCGTGACATGCCTTACATTTGAGGGGGAACTGTTCGTAATCAACTTGTTGTAGGAACAACCAACTATCCAAAGTTAGCTGGATTGCTTCAGGGAGACCCTTTTCGAGATTAACCTCCACACATACGAGAACAAGCTTGTATACCATCATTGGGTTATGTCCGATCTATATATTTACCAAGAGAGTTTCCAATGCTATGAATAGTTTCATCATTCCAGCAGTGCAGGGGTAGATATGGAAGGCAAACCCACATCAGAACCACTAAGGGCACATCATTTTCCAGAAAAAAATCAATTATCCAACGATTAAGATACATTCCTCTTGATCCCATGAATAGGGGCTGCTGCGAAATATAAAATGTTTATCCTCCTTCGCTTCAAACAAGAACACAAAACCCTGCCACCGCAGAACGCGTGAGAAAGATGGCCCTTGATAAGAGGTTTCCAATTTCTATCGACCCATAGGGCCATAGCACACGGGGATGGAAAAATCCTTGTGAACTGGCCCACGAGACCATTTTCAGTGAACCAAAATGCCAAGTTGTGAGAGGACAAGGTGTGAACTAGAACCTTTGGGATCTAATAAATGTTTTTAACGAATTTGGGCCTTCGATTCCTTGGGGAGGGAGGCGATAAGGGAACAAAAGGATAAGATGTCAGGGGTGGGGAAGCCACCCCCTCCGGATGCCAAAGACATGAGAAGAGGCCAAGAAGAAAGCTAGGGTTTACTATAGATGAGGGTCATAGTGCCAAAACATGTAGTTACATATTTGTTAGCACAAGTAAAAAATTCTCATTTGTGTAAATATCATTGATGCTTCAAAACAATCTAACTCTTAGTTGTACTTGCAAAAGTCAATTGTTTATCTTACTAGCATAAGGGAAATAAGAGCCCTTATACACCTCCTCCTTCCAATGATGACGTAGATGTTGTATATTTCTCCATCTCTCAACATTTGGATTTAAAGCAATACAAAGGCAAAATAACTACATTAATTTTTGTGAGCATAAGGGATTTGAAAAAGAAAATGTATATATGATATTGTATAATGTGCCTGTATAGGTAAAAATCTTACGCTAGTTGATCAATGTTACAAAAAAATTACCATAATCTAGTGAACGTGAAGGAATCCTAACATCATGCACCAACCATTGCAAATATAAATCTTAATTCTTCTCAAAGTTTGCAATATCTACATCAATCAAGAACAAGAAGTAAGCATTCAATAACAATAAGTAAGCATTCTCTGTAATGACTATTCCATGTTTTTGTAGAAGCAAGCTAGGATTTTCACATGTTTCGACTATGGGTAGTCTTTCCCCAAATGCCATTGCTCTTTTACCAAACTTATTATGTAGCTGTCAATTTTTTATACTCAAAATTGTCTTTAAAATCAAAGGTAGGAATGTGAGGCCTTACTAATTAAAGGGCAATGATTAAAATGAATTGAGATTGCTATTTTGAAACTTGGTGATCTTACCATGAGAAGGGTCGTACAATCTCATGCATTTATAATCCTCGAGCTAAGAATAGATTCATTTGGAATTGTTTGACAACAAATTCAGTTTTAAAATCCACCTGATTTGGCTCAGCTGCCAAACTTTGCTTGCCCCTATAGAAAATTGTCTGGAGTACTCCATATTTGGTGAGAGCCGACACAAAAACCTATTATTCTTGATGGACCCTATCATTCTTATTCTCATCATAAAATTGAAAGACAAGTGTTCCCAATGATTTACACAAAGGATATATAGTGCATGTCATATTGTCAATTACAACCACCAACTACATCCTATATTAATATTGTCATTACTGTATAAATTTTAGGGTTTAAATGTAATTATGATTTTTTTCACTATAAAAGATTACTATAATTTCATGCTATTGGAGAGGATTTAGTACCAACTACATATTTTCCAAGGCTGGAATCTCAACACAAACAAATTTGATAGGATAATTGTAATTAATCGAATGGGGGAACTTGAACACTAATTTTGGCCCTGCTGAGATGCAACACTGGAAAAAAAACTACATCTTTTGTTGGTGCTATCTACATGAGTGACTTTGGCATGATGCATGATTGGTTTGACAATTCCTACCTCTGTATCAACACATTTTCATCAGGTAGAGTCATATAACTTATTCATATCATTGATTCAATGCACAACCATTTCTATGATCTTTGTTGTTATTTCTCATCATTTTTACATAGTTTGACTAGTGCTATTGACTTCACGAAGATAAATATGAATGCACAATTCCATACTACCTTGACCTAGTTTTTGTTTACTCATAATCCACCATTGAAGTTGAACCACCATTATTGGCATCACTATCCATTTGAGATTGAGTTGATTGAGCCCATGCACTGGTTTTGATAGCATGAGCATGAGAAAGCATTCTAACATCAAATACACATGAAGCATATCCAATTCCAATTGTTTATTCAGTCGAAGAACCAGAGGTCAAAAAACAACACACCCTCTCTACCGGTAGCAAACCAACTCTTCGAAGGCCTTACAAAGCCTTTAATGAATGGATGGACTAGGTACTTCTTGGTCTGAAGGAAGACATGACAACTCTTTTATAGTGAGTAACCTTGCGCTAGAAAGGAACAACCATGAACAAAAGGTTTGGAAATGGTCGTAAAATAAGAATAACAACCAATAAACTAATTCATTGGTAGCTCCTTGAGATGCAGGCAACCTGGAAGCTCCTTAAGATGTAGGCAACCTGTAAGCTCCTTGAACTAATGTGGCTCCTTGAACAAGGGAAAATTTTAGGAGCTAAATTTCACCCATGGGATAATTTTTCAAAAAATGATTTGTCAATTTCCATTTTATTTGCCCAAATTTTATAGTATAAAAGTATTTTACTATAAAAAATTGCCAAAATTTTCTACAAACTATATAAAATCCTTAGAAATTCTAATTTTTTTATTCAGATGTCACCAAACATTTTATGGTTGACAGTTTAAGAATTAGTAAAGTTCACCAAGGTTTCTACACTTTAAGATAAGTATGGATCCTTAAAATTTTCTCTCCCTTGAACTAATATAGTCGGATAAATATAGAAAAAAAATTCCTAAAAAAGGATGAGATACACCCAATTCAAGATTGGTGGGTGTGTGTTATATTCTTTGCATAATTAGCTCCACATGTTGTTCAGTTCTGTTGGCGCAATGGGGGGTGATAGCGGGTTCATGGATGGAGCTCTCTACCAATATTTTTGGGTGTTGTTTTGCATCTATTTTGGGCGATTGTGTGACTGAGAGAGGAGAGAGTGAAGAGCACGTTGTTTCCGATGTGTTGTAGGTAATATCCCTTCATTTTTTTCAGACAGAATAAAGAAAGGATTAGCTGTTTTTCCATGGATGTATCCCATATTGGGTGAACCATGTATATCGATGTCTTTGTTATATTGTGTTCTTTTGTATTTTATTTATGCATTCATTTTTATTTGTTTTATTATTTTATTGCTCCAGGATCCTATTCCTAACAAATAGTTTATAGAGTAGATAACAACATAATG
>ML796879.1:14067-25837 GCA_009831015.1 Picea engelmannii
ATGTTGAATGCTAATTGATGAGTTTTTGTGCAAGAGGGAAGTTTTGGGAAAAAGAGCCCCACACTCATTCACCCCCCCTCTAAGTGTGGTAGGTGTGTCCAACAGAAGTATCTTCTTGATTTTAGAATTTTTTCAGGGTCCGAAAAAGGTGAAATCTGCTTGTTATCTGGGCTCTTTCTTGTGTTTTTTTGGTTAAGAGCCATCTTAAACAATGTGGATTCACCAAGTGAAAGACAAAGGTATCCTTAGAAGGTTTTCAAACTTTGTTCACTATCAAATAAAGAAAGCGTCAATGTCATTCTCCCCAGGGAAAAAACTTCATTTCTTCGTTCCCTGACAACGACGCCAAAAATATGTTGTTCCTGAGTTTATACTTTAAGGCTCTAAAGTATATTGTCAAGGCATATGAAAAGACAGAGGGAGATGACGATAAGAAAATATATGATAAAAATATGAGGGCTATAGTTGGTTCCTCAACTGTCTCTTTTGAAATTCCCGTATTTCATGGATACTGATATCTCTCTCAATTATCGCCCATGAATGTTCTAAATCAACCTGGTTATTTGTTATTTGTAATATAGTGTTAAATAAATTTAGGGTGATGCTAGTTTGATCCGAAAGGTCAGGTTTGATGTTAGGATGCCTTGCAATTGGTACTGTCATTAAGGAGGAAAGTAAAGGAGGATAAAGTTTTGTGTTTTCTTTTTAGGCTGGTTATCTCTATTCCACAATGTAATGAGAATGATGTCAAAACACAAATAAATATTATGACCAAATTGTAGGCCTTTTCTTGTATCTGAGTTAAATTTTAAAGAAAAGAAGCAAGCATGATATGGAGAAAAACATAAATCTATTAGCAAAGTGAGACATCAATTTTAGAGGAATATCACATTGTAATAGAAGATTATGAAACGAGAAAAATATTAATGAAGCATATGATGTTGAAATCTAAGCATCTACAGGTCTTGTATCTATTGATAATGGATAGAGAGGAAAAACTGTAAATGATTTGAAATAACAAGAATAATAATTCCCATAGTAGAGGTTGTACTAAATTGTAGCTAAGAATTCATCAATTAAACATATATAAGAAAGATGAGATGACAGGGAAACACATAACTCATAAGTGACAAGATTTGGAATCTTCGATCTGCATTTCTATTTATTTAGAGTCTCTTCAAAATTACTTCGTCAAAAATGTTTTTTTAGAGCGATCAAAAAGCCCCTTCTCATTCTTCTCTCCTTTTATTTATACAAAATCATCACTACTTGATCATTAGTGATCTCCTATTTTTTAGGGAAAAAGAAGGAAAAATAGTTACAAAACTGCAACCTTAACCATTGCATGATTAACATTTCGTTGGTCGATCATTTCCAAAGTATAAGACTTCGAACGACACTTCACTGCTTAACTGAAGTCTCTCCCTCTTTTGAAACTATACATTCAACACACTTCTCTAAAAAATGAACAAAAATTCTGGGTGGTGTCGGGAGATCTTTAGTTTCAAATAGATAAAACTTTCTTTGTATTTTTGGAAATTGGTCTTCAAAACCTTTATCGGTAGATCTGATCACTTGCAGCTTTAAATTAGGTTGTATCAACCATCTATCTATCTAATTGGTATTTATCTCGCTCAACTGTGAAATTTCTTCTTGAACCTCCTGTGAACTCTCTTTGTAGTACAACAGTTGTTTCACAATGTTTATCTTCCCTAGTAGTCGAGAGCAGTCATTTCTTTCCAATCCTAATGATTTCTTATCCAAAGAATCAGAGATTCCCTCACAATCAACTTTGATTTCTTTGACTATCTTCTAGTTTTCAACTATGTTTGTTTCCCATGCTTTGAGCATAATGTCTCCTCTTATCTGGTATGTGAGATAAAGTTTTAAAACTTTCGGCATCTCCCTATTCCCTGAACATGAAAATGCCTTCTGAAAAGTATTCCTTGCTTCTTTAGCCTCTTTTTCTAGTAAATTAATGTTATCAAGAGATTTTCTTGCCCCTTGAAAATAATGCTAGATGATCTCTATTTTGGATATAAATTGTTGTTTCTCAGCTTCTATCTTGGTATGGGCTTCTAATGAGAGCGGTTGAAAATCATTCAAGTCTATGACCCAACCTTATGTCAAACTCAATTTAGCTTGTAATTGTTTAACAAGCTCACTCTGTTGAGTGACCTATACCTAACTTACATGTATCCTCTGGTTCATTTCGTTAAGGCTAGCTTTGAGTGACTAGATTTCTTGCCTTTCAGCAGCTCTGGAATGTTCTAGACTTCTATCTACCTCTTCTTTAATGTTTTTCTCAGCATTCTTCAACTGATCCTGCAATCGATCTATCATGTGGTTATTATTATTTATCCTTGTTCTCATGTTCTCCATAGTAAAAATGTTTTTTGTTACCATGGCTCCCATGGAACCTGCTACCTCTGTAGTGAAATCCTCCTCCTCTAGTTTCTGGCCATCTATCAAGAGCCTATGCTTCTTCACCATACCCCCTTCTCTCATATGCATTTCTTGCCTTAGAATTCCTCTTCTTGCTGAAAAAATAATCAGAAGGAGGGATTTCATCTCTGGAAATAGGGGTGAGGTCACCAACATATATATCTCCCATCTGTGGGAGTCCAAAGGTGGATTGTAAAGTTGTTAAGGAAGTTATGGGACTTCCTAGATCTGTAGAACTTGTTTCTCCCATAGCCTTAGGTATAATGATATCAACAACAAGTGATGAAGGAGGAGTAGACTTACTGGACTCGGGAGGTGTCCTGGACCTCCTCTCTACTCCTGTCTCTAGATTTTCTGTTTGTAAAGCCTCTTCATTTTGTAATGATCCTTCAATCTCCCGAGGAAATTTTTTAGGATTGACTTTATCTTGTGTTTCTTATCTGAAACCTGGAGGAGAATCTTCTTGTTCATGAGGAGGGGTAATTGCTTCACCTTGCAACACTTTGGGCATTTTGCTCCATCTATGTTTCTGGAAGGTCTAAAAACTAGCTTACAATTTAGATGACAGTGTCTGTACCCTTTCTAACACCTCCTCATAGGTCTTAGTCCCTTTGAACAATTCGTCATAAGGGGACTTTTCATGTTCATAATCCTTCATATTATAGTGGGCCATGTTTTTTCCCACTAACTAGTAAGGATTGTGCTTCCTGTGCTTGAGGTTTACCAATTTAACTTCCTCTAGCGATGTTGCTTCAACTTTGGAATGACCTAAGTTGAGCAATGAAAATTTCCAATTTGAATGGGAAAAACTGGCCAAAAATTCTTTTGAGCCCCTTTTAGTTCAATCCCAATTCCACCTACTACTATTTGATGACCCACCTCCCTGCACACCAGTCTATCAGGGAGTAATTTCAGTAGGGCGTGTGGGGGGATTGAACACCCGAAAACTCTAATGTGTGAAAAAGTCTCCTCTTCGATCCAGTCAGCAATTGCCCTGAGGTTTCCTTTGATGGACTTTGAGATGTGGGGAGGTGCACAACCATACAACATCCGATGTAGTGGTATCACCACGAAATGAAAAATTTCATAGAACGAATCCTTGGCATTTTCTTCCCAAAGTTTAGAATGATATTCATGAATTGGCTCCAGGTAAGTAGGATTCCAACTCCAATTCATCAAAGGGAAAGGAGTCGAGAAGCATATAGAATCCATGATGTATGTCGACATATAAAAGGCTACTAGTCAGGCTTTTGATCTTGCATTATGATAGTCCATGACCTCCTTTTCCATGTTATCAGATAAAACTTTATCCCAATTGAAGTTGTAACCTTTTTTTGTCTTGTGCAAATGAGGTACCCACTCTGCAGGGAAATGGGTGAGACTTTTTTCACCGAAAAGTCTATATAACATCATCACCACATAAATAATATAATCATTCAATGAGGCTATGGTGTAAATAGCATGGGTGTCATCCCTGGATTTTCCCTCGTTTCTCCACCAATCCTTGATTATGTCAGGATAGGTTTGGTCTTCCTCCAAACATTTTTTTCTTTGAAAATTACTCACAAATTCTTGATTATAAACATACATGGGACTAGGGGATAATTTATACATTACGTGTACATGTTCCGGTCTGAAAGAGCTAATGAAGACCCCTCGACTGTCCAGAATGTTGCTCATCTGTATGTGTTCACTCTAAGGCCCAACTAATCATGTCATTATAAGTCGTAAGCCGTGGCCATGTAGGTATTTTGTGGAGCTTGAACTCCGCTATATCGCGAAGCTTGTTGTCGACGTCATGAAGGAAATTTTTAATTTAATAATCCAGAGTCTCAAAAATCTGTCTCGAGGATTTTATGGAATTGATGGCATGTGGTTTTGTATCAGATATAACATCTCCGTCTGGACTCGAGACCTCTGCAACTTCCTCATTTTTCTTGGTGGCCTTCTTGGGCGCCATGGTGGTTATACTGGACCAAAAACCTATTTACAGAGAAAAGCGTATAAAACTGGACAAATGTGACTCGCTAAAGGTTAAGAATGAACTTCAACACACAGGACCTTTATTAATCTCTAAATTTGTGTTGTAGTGAGCGTACTGATACCATTGATGAAAAATAAATGCTTTAATTCGAAAGATATTCTTAGAGATACAAACTCATGTCAAAAATATTTGCATTTACCCGTTATTAATAGTGCCATATATCGGCGATTTCGAAATTGAAAACCCAAAAAATCACTGCCTTCCTTAATTCCCGAAAAGTGAAAAGTAGCTTAGTCATCATTAATCATGTTTTGAAAACAACTTAATCTTTTAATCTTAGGGTTTGTTTAAAGAAAACGTGATTTCACATTTCGGAACTTCAAGGATCCTGCCATCAGGGGATATGTCACAAGTAAACCCCAGATCGCGAAATTCCAATGGGATTAGTGAGGCTATAATCATTCGTATTAAAAAACTTTAATTAATCATGATTAGTGGACAATTACTTTTTAATTTTTACTTTTTGGAAAATCGAGGACCGGGAATTTGAAGGAGAAGAGTTTGAAAATGCTTTAGTAGAGATAAAATCGAATCACGAAAGACTAAGGAAGAGATAATTATGTTTATGGATTTGATTAATTACGAATTAAAGAGTTCTTTGTGGCAAAAAATGAAAAAAGTAACATTCATTTCTTCCCCCTTTCACTTTATATTTCTTAATATTTTGAAATGGCTTTGGGATTTTGGCATCGGGAAAAAGAAATATTTGAAGATCGCACCTTGAGAGGAACTGAATTTTTGAAACCCGAAAAGGAATGGGTGATTCTGACTCCTTTCTATTTTGGACTAAGGGTCGCTCCATGTCTCAGGAAAAGATGAAGCTTCATTTTTAAAGGGTGGAAAAATTTAATCTTCGTGTCAACAGAATCTTGATAGCAGTAGTGTAGAAAAAGAAAAGAGCCATGCAAGGAGTGGACATGCCAAATTATTCTTATTCTCTTTGATTTATAGGAGAAGAGTCAAGTGTTTCAGAGTTCCAAGGCCGCAAGGAGTGCACCCAAGTCTTTTAAAAACATTGGAGGAACAATCTTAGGAGAGATAGTGATCTGAGCCTTTGATGAGAAAAGACTTAGAAAAATTCCTAAGTCCGAACATTTACCTGTTCGAAAGAAGTGCACAAAGGAGAGGAAGAGGTCTCATATACCTCTGGAACTCAATATCAGGAAAGATAACTACCATCAGTACCAAGGAAGGATACTTAGGAAATTCCTAAGTCCAACGTTTTACAGCATAGAAGGAGCGCACATAGGGAAGAGATAGGTCTCATATACCTATGGAATTTAAGCTCAAGAGGGCCAACAAATATGATCCTTTGAAGGAAAGAGTTTCAAGAAATCGATAGTGAAGATCCCATGGGATATCTCCAAGGATATGGTGACCGTCAGATCTAAGATAGTTGTATAAAGGATAGTCATCAGGGTACTTCGAAACTTAGTGAATTCTGAGGAATAAATAAATGAAAGGTAGTCAGTATAGATGAAGTCTTGAAGGAGCGAGGCGATCATGACCATTTTACTAAAGCTGGAAGGTGTCCATAGATCCCTGAGGTTCGGAGGAAATACACTATGGGGAAGGGCTTGTGCAAAGGTGGACAAAACTCAACACCCGAAGGTCAGAGTTCATTGCAACCGTTGATTACGGAAGGGACATGTATCAAAAGATTGTTTTATTCGGAGGAAGAGCACTCTGGGACTAAGGGGAGAAGGGAGAGTAGACTGGAGGTCATCCAAAGCTGGAGACAAGGACTCATCCTGTCCGTTGATTTAGGGGTGGACACATGGAGAAATCCTGGGATTTTGGGGCTACATCACTCCAGGAGCTTGGAAGAGAACGTTGGTGGCCAAGAGTCCCGAAGCCCAAAGCATAATTTGGAGAAGATTATTTCTGGTGAACTATCCTTTCAACTATCAAATTTTAGAAAGAATATTAAATCCTATATTTAATCATATTTAATCTTTGCTATCACATTTTTTCATGTTTTTAAAGGGTTGTATTTACCAAAACATGTCAATTGCAAAATTGACCCAGTTCAAACATGGTACCCTACCTTATGGAAACAAAAGGTTATGTACCACTTTTACGAAGTTCATAATTCATTTGTTTCTCCTTTTAATAAACTCATATTTGGTCCAAGTACATCATAAATTGTGAAGCAATGGAACAATTTAGTATCATATGGGTTTTTTGTTCTAAAGAAAGACCATCATACCTTCCATATTATGTATCAGATAAGATATTTATAGTAGAAGTGTGCAGAAAATATTATTTTGGGATCATTTATTCCTTGAAAAAATTAAAAGGGAATTGATCCCTTTTCCCTAGAAGGTTCGAGAAATAGTATTGAAAAACATTACAAACATCGATGATTTTTTTGTTCAATTCGACCAATTCAACTTAAAGCTAGAAGATGAAGTCAAAGGGTTCGACCCTTACCAAAAATTCATGAATCATATGATTTATGTGGGTTACAATGTTTCATTTGAAAAAAAAAATTGTTTGAAGAGCAGGAAGGGTGTATCCATAGTCCTCATGCACTTCCTATTCAAAGGAATGAATAAGATATTGGAACTATGGTTAGCACCCATGAACAAAATTGACAACATGGAAAAATTGTAAATGAAAGGAGTACACATCCTCCAAATTTTTCACAAAAAGGTCGCCCATCGAAACAAAGAACTCAACCTATAGCTCAAGAGAAAAATAAATCCTCAATTGGTAACTTTGATTATGTAGGTGACCATAAAACTCCTAGGGGAAGTCTTGAAAAACCCCATAAGCTTCCAATAACTAGTAAAATAAAATGGTGAACAAATCAGGAGCTAACAAATGAGGTTGAACCTGAAGATGAAATATCCCTTGAAGACATGGATCTAGATCAAAAAATTGAGGATACAAAATTAACTAATGAGGAGAAAAGAGTGCAAGAAAGTATAGAAGTTGAAGTAGAACTGGTCACACAAGAACCATTTTTATTTGAAGAGGAATCCATGACTCTGCATAGCACTTAGTTTGATAAAGATTTAAATAAATTAGTTTTTGAGAAAACCAATGAAAGAAATAAAAAGGATGAAGGAGATATAAGATCAACACTTGACCTAAATGGAACATTTCCATCAAGAATTGTGTAGATCCATGAGGCCAGAAGCCCTTAAAATGTTTGTTGGTGAGATGGAGATTAAAAATGTGTTCGACAACATAGGTATTCCAACAGAGGATGAACACATTTAGTAACCACTTACACAACCAGATCAAATATCAATGCACCAATGTTTTCATGTGGTAAAACCCTATGGGGAAACATCCACGACCCTAGACAACATGGGAACTTGGACCAATTTATTAATGAAAAATAAAAGTTTGTCGAGAGATTTACAAGAGATTTTATCACAATCAATCATACAAAAATGAACTTCCATGATCTTCAAATAGATATCATGGACCAATCAGTTGTTAAGCCATGGATCAATGTAACTGTAAAAATCAATGAGAATATGAACCTTCAAATCACTCTATGTCCGGAACATATTATGATGGAGAGATTTCCTAATTACAAATGCATACTAAAGAAACACACATTTACCTAATGACACATTAGACCAAGTTGATCTTAACTAAATCCTAAGTGTCTAAATATCCTAACATCCCCCTTTAAGAAAAACTTGGGATATGATTGTTTCTTATAGTCCCAAGTGATAGGTCTTGAACCAAGGCTGAAAACATAACCTGTAGTATAATTTTGATCATCGGGGTCGTTGGCCCAATCTAAATCAATGAAACCAACCAATAAAGGATTCCCCCTTCAACTGTAATGTATCCCGAACTAAAGTTCCCTATACAAACCGAAGTACAATTTTAGTTTATTTCTAATGGATTTCATGGGGTGTTTACATATACTAGGAAGCAATACCAATAACAAAGGAAATATCAGGATGGGTATCGGTCAAGTATAAGAGTCTACCAACTATCTGACAATACAAAGTGGCATCAAATTCAGAATAAGTACAAGTGGCAACAAGTTTGACTCCAAAATAGAAGGGAGAAGGGGATGGTTTATAATATTCCACATGAAAGTGATGAAGAAGGTCACAAGAAAACTTAGTCTGGGAAAGAAAAATTCCTTCCTTGGTTTACAAAAATTGGAGGCCAAGGAAATAGTGCAAAAGTCCTAAGTGTGTCATTTCAAAGTTCTTCTTAAGGATGTTTTTCACATGGTTTGATAGTTTTGGGTCACTACTAATGAGCATAATGTCATAAACATAAAGAACAAGTTTTATGAGATGGATTCCTATTTTCTTGGTATAGACATTGGGATCAAATGGCTTATAGAAAATCCAGTGTCAAGAAGAAATTTGTCCATTTTGCAATACCAAGCTCGGGGATCTTTCTTAAGACCATAAATAGATTTCTTAAGGAAACAAACAAGGATAGATTCATTCTAGACATATCCATGAGGTTTTTCCATGTATATTTATTCTTGCAAATCCCCATGCAAGAAGGCAGATTTTACATCCATATAATGGACCTCCCATTTATGTGATTCTGCAAGGGCTAGAACAAGTCCGATGTAATTCATTTTAGCTATAGTGGAAAGGTTTCATTATAGTCAATTCCTTAAACTTGGGATAATCCTTTGGAAACTAACTAATCCTTGTGTCTTTCAACACTTCCATTTGATGCATACATAGTTTTGTAGACCAATTTACATATGAAAATTTTTCTTCCTTTTGGAAGAGGTACAAGATAACAAGTATCATTTTCCATTAAAGAATGATACTCTTCATTCATTGATGTATCCCAATCTATATGAACTAGATATTATGAAAATGTCTTTGGATCGTTAGCCTCTAAAACTTGAGCCAAAAGAGAAGAGGCCCACTGGAACTGTGAATGTGTCTGACGTTGATCTAAAGGATCACTGAAAAAGATCACCAGTTGCTTCTCATGTTGAACGGACCCATATAGGAAGTGGTGGTGTTGGTTTAAGTTGATGTTCAATGGATTCATCTGGAGGAAGGTGAGAAAGTGGAGTTGGATTTAAATCCTCACTCTCATCATTTGAAGAAGAAGAAATAAAAATAGGAATATAATAAGGCACAAATGTCGAAGAAGTATCGCAGGCTGGAGAAGGAATAAACGTCGAATTAGGCTCGCAGGTCAAGATATTTTCATCAAATTTAACATTTTTTCTAATAATAATTTTATTGAAATATGTTTGAATAAGTATGTAACCTTTGACATATTCATAATTTATAACTAACAAATATACACTTCTCACTTTTACGTTGTAATGCTTTCATTTTCTCATCTGGAATGTGAACCCATGCTACACTGCCAAATACAGGGAAGTGACTTACATTTGGATTAATTTTATTCCATGCTTCTTCTGATGTTATATTTTTAGGATCCTTCGTGGGAGTGTGATTTACTATATAATTTTAACAGTTAATGGCTTCCGCCCAATACTTTAAACTTAATCCCTTAGATTGGATCATAAAATTATCCATTTCATTTAATGGGAATTTCTTTCTCTCAGCAACACCATTTTGTTGTCATGTATATTTAACAATGTGTTTCCTTTGGATACCCTATGTAGTGTAGTAACTTGTAAAATTATTTTTCACATATTCTCCTCCATTATATGTTCTTAACCTTTGATGTTGATATCCAGATTTCTTTTCTACAAGGGCCTTGTAGGAAAAAACTTGTCAAAAAAATTGCTCTTAAATTTTAAGAAGTAAACCCAAGTGCATTTGGAGAAGTCATCAATGAAATTTAAGAAACACTTGCACCCAAAAAAAGAAGGAGAATAAAGTGGACCACAAAAATCACTATGAACAAGATGCAAATGGGTCAAGGCATGCCAAGAGGCACGTTTATCAAAACTATCCTAATAATTTTTTCCAAGAACACAACTGGAACAAACACCATCTTTGCGTGAAACAAGAGGAATACCAATCACCATATGTTGATTACATATTTGTTTCAATGGGGGTAATTTATATGACCAAACAACTCATTCCAAAGTTTTCTCAAGTGATCATTATGAGCAATAAAAACTGATGGAAAATATGATGACCCAAAGTTGTCAAAATTGTACAACCTGATAATATCATCAACAATTCTAGTTGGAAGAACATGCTGAGGATGTTTTAGATCCTTGATTACAACTTGGTGAGGTGAAAACTCTATAATTTTACCTTCACCTAAATGAGTGATTTGATCTACTGATAGAAGGTTGTAGGAAAGACTTGGAACATACAATACATCATTAAAATGACCATTATCTTCCTGAACTATTCCAAACCCTACAACACTAAGAGATTTATCATCACCAACAAATATTTTCTTAGTGTTACATTCATTTAGAGAAAAAAAATGGCTTTATCCTTCTCCATATGATAAGATGATCCAAATCAATAACCACTCATCAGAAGAAGTAGTAGAATTTGAACGCAAGGAGAAACCAGAAGAAGAAATTGCATGTCCACGAGAAGAAGAATCTATATTGATGTTGTTCTTCTTTGTAACATCCCGCTCTGGCGCACTGAGAAAACTTATTATTTGAGGACACTTTCTCGCAAGTGATCTGGACTTTTATGATATTAGACCATTTATACTTGATTATGATGCAATTGAAATATGATACGATGTGTTACTATTTGATGTAGACAGGTGCTATTGACTCAGTTTTTGAGTGTGCAGGGTTTTTGACCTTGAGGATGCAGAGGCATCGGTAGAACCCCCCTGGACTCTGGACTGCGTCAGGGAGTGTGATTTTGGGTTGATATGTTTACTATGATGTTTCATTCGATTTGATGATTTGTTGTTGACATTTTTGACATGATTATTGTTGATGCAGGCTGACGATAGCTTGCCGACCAGACTCACATATGGAGTAAAGGGGCCACACACGATTTGCAGAGAGGTTGAGGGAGAGGGGTGGATAGCGGCCCTGCCACCACCTGCTAGCACTCCCACCGTGGCTTGAACTGTAGGTTAACGATTACCTAGTTCGAGAAGACCCGCGATGCCATGAGGGCTAACTGCGACAGTCTCTCACGATGATTCTAAGGGGCACGCAATAAGGCGGGGGCCTTATTTCTTAGAACCCTTAGTCTCCTACAAGTTCACCTGGCGAAGTGTTGACTCCAGGGGTTATAGAGGTCTACCAATCAGTCCAGTTGGTGAGTGGCACCCTTGGAGCACGTGGTGCATCCTGAAGGGCACGTCGCACAAAAGAAACTCAGTTGGCGAGTGGCACCCTTGGAGCACATGGTGCAT
>ML796879.1:26016-115372 GCA_009831015.1 Picea engelmannii
AAAAAAAAAAAAAAAAAACTCAAACCTTTATCCTCTCATTATCCATGTCTACTTTATTAAACTATCCTCCATCGCCTCGATCTTCCAGTGTCCATCTCCCTTTTACATATCCAGTTCACGTTACTAAATCGCCATCCCTCCCCTTAATTCCTCATTATTCTTTTTATGTAAGACATTTACTTTTCCCATATACATGTTTACCATCACCTAAATCTCTCTTTATCCTATATATACATATTAATGGTGAATTTAAATGATGGATAATGATAATTTACTATGATGAATGCGTGCTTATAAAAAAAAAAAATGAAAATATATATATGCATATATTATAAACAAATGGTGGCTTATTCCTAAACCTTAAATTTTTAGAATAATGAAAATGATAAATGGATTCTCTTTCCGAAATTTTATTAATCCCTACCGCCTCTACCTTTGATAAAAAGTTACGCATGTAAAAATAAAAGGGGATTAATAATGAGCGCACATACTCTTTGAGTTTTAAAAATAAAATAAAAAGAGAAATAAGAAAATAAAAGGGAAAAGTGGGGAAAACCTAAAGGAGAGGATTTAGGGTTTGAGAATGGATAAAATAAAGGGAGAGGGGGGAAGAAGGGGAATTTTTTGGGAGCTATTGGTATTGTTATGCTGCCAAAAAAAAGGAGAGACTGGACGGATTTCTTGTAGGAGTTGGGGATTCTCAACAGACTTGAATGGTAGCTCAGCCTTGGAGGTGAGTTGAGAAGCTAGGCTATCTTTTGGGTTGTGTGTGGCCCCTTTGCGGCTCGGGGGGCTGAGGGGGAAGGAGAGTACCCCTAGCGTTTGGCTGGGAGGTACCGGTGAGTTCTTTGCGGTCGGCAAGAGGGAACATCCAGGAGGCCGTGGTCAAACTTTCGGAGGAGGCGAACAAGCACAGGTATGCATAATGTTTCCCTTCTCATTTTGGATGGTGTATAAATTTCCTCCTATGACTGTGCAAATATAGATAACTTCGTGAAATGGGTGCATTATTCTGCTGTAGAAGGTTTTACTATGTAAATCTAATAAACTCTACAATGGGTGTGTTTTCTTGGGGTGAATGGTTATTGTGCAATACATAGGTTAATTGGTTATAACGTAAATATTCATTATAAACTGTAGCTTAATGGTTATTGGCATGACTATGAAACCTTTACGGCTGCTTCTCACCGTGTTAATAAAGTATTTACCACTGTTTCTCTTTTTACCAAGTGTTTTTAATCCTGGAAGAGTTTATATTAACATCCTTTAATGTCAAGTATTGAAGAAAAAAAAAGGGAATGGATAAAGTTGTCTTTCGTTTATGTATTGTGAAAATGATCTTTCAGAGCACAGGCTTGCCTTTTTAAGTTTTAGTTGTTATTGTTTCAATTTCCTTTCGTTATAAGAAACAAGTTGCTTAAAAAATATATATTTCGTTGGGTGTATTGTGAAAATGGTCCTTCAGAGCGTAGGCTTTCCTTTTTAAGTTTTAGCTGGTATTGTTTCAATTCCCTTTCGTTATAAGAAACAGGTTTCTTTAAAAAATATATATTTCGTTGGGTGTATTCTCCTTGCGAAATTTCAATGGCAGGCCTCCACATAAAATTCGATTTGTAAAATGGTACGAAAGAGATGCCACAACGCCAGATGGCACAATCGAGCTTTTGGAAGGGCATATTATCCGAAAAAAGTTTTTAGCATAGCGACTGTTGAGATACCTAGTCCCTTGTACCATTGTTTTCTCACAGAGTCATCTGGTTCTTATGCATTTGTGGCTGCCGATTTCCAATCACCCATTTACTGATGCAAATTTAAATTTGTACTGTGTTGCGTTTTCTTTTTACGGTCTGAGCTGGGTTACCGTGTTCAGAGTCCTTTTAGTGATTGGCGTGGTGGACTGTTGTATGCCCTCTTGCATGGAGTGCCATCTCCCGACCGCCCCCTCACCCAGTGTTCATGAATCGCGCAGTTCCAGCAACATGTGGTTGAACTCCTGTCTTTTTATGCCCTCGGGATTACTGCGCCGGTTGCGACATGTTTTTCCATTTTTACCTCACATAGAATAGATGATTTGATTTATTCCCCAGTGTTGTTGGGAGCGAACAGTGCCTACCTCCATGGGCATATTCATATACCTTGGGTTATTGCGTCGTTCCTCTTTTTACTACGTGTGAAATTGAATAGTTAAATTTACATTTTACCAAACAGTCCGATTTTATTTACCATAGTATAATGTTATTTTTATTCTTATAACGTTTTAAAATACACATGATATTTGAATGGGTTGTTCAGGTATTAATTTATCCTCCTTAGGGTTCCAGGTAAAGTAATCCATAGGTTTCAGCGAGCTAAATAAAAACTTAAATTTTCGTGGGGATTACAGTGGTCTTCTATTATTTGAAATCGTGCCAATGGGGCATAACTCAACCACTGCCGTATGAAACCCCCCACTGGCTGCGTGCATGTGTTTTTTGCCTGTGTGTTTTCCCAGGGCACATCCCTTCGGGTATCATCGCCTTTACTCCCCTCGGATTTCATCCTCTGCATGGCGAGGCTGCCAGCCCTCAGCCGCAGGCACCTCCAATCCTGGCAAATGCTCTTTATCATTTATTTCCATGGTTTTCTTATGCGGATTTAATTTTCGGTGGATGATGTTGTCTCATCCATTGTGGATTTCTATCGTTTAATTCATGATTTGATATGTTGTTCAAAATTAGGGTTAATAATGTTGTTCCCCTTTAAATATGGATTCTTTATCGTTTACAAACTCTCGATTTAATATGCTGAGCAATCTTCTGGTGTTAGGTCACCATTTTAATATAAGGGTCTCTTCTCGTTAATGCTAGATTAATGGTAAAATTGTGGATTATTATTAAGTGGTGTAATATTAGGGTTAATATTAGGGCTGAATTATTAAAATGTGCCTCGATTGAATATTTCTGGTTTGTATGATAAGAGCTTCAATTCTTATGAAAGTTGATTAGAAATTTAAAACTTATCATTATCACTGTATTGCAAAAGGGATTATAAATGAGTAACTTTATTTTATTTATCAAAAATGTGTAGATTATTATTTAGTCAAATTTTGGTGGTATGGTGAAAGCTTGTTTTTATCAAATAGATTTATGAAGTATAAATAGGCTTTAAATATTCATGTTGTGAATGCGTGACATCGAATCATCATGATAAGCCTGAAATGAATATGATACCTGCGTATTAATTCTTGGGAAATAATTGCATTTGCTATTGTGGACAAACCCTAATTTCGGTTATTCTAAGGTTGAAGATTTATTATTGTGAATTTGTTAATTATTCACATGTCGCAATTGTTGGTTAAACTTTCTACCCTTGGTTGTTGGGGATAAAAATCGAGATAATAGTTGCGTTGTTATTTAAACTATGTTTTATTATATAATGGATTTAATAGCTTAATTTTCAAAGGAATACTTGTATAAATTGCAATAAAAATAATTGTTTTATTCGCAATATTAATATTTGTTTAATTGTCTTGGTATTTTGCAATAATAAGGTTGTTTAATTTTCCAGGGCAACGATGATGGTTGATTCACTAATATTGTATAATTGCCATGATATTACTTGTTTAATTTGCAATAGTGAGGTTTGTTTTGATTTGCAGGGTCAATGATGATGGCTGAGTCGCAATATTAATATTGCTTACTTGCCATGGTAACACTTGTTAAATTGCAATAATAATATTGTTTAATTTGCAAGGTTAATGATGATGGGTGATTCTCTATGTTAATATTTGTTTAATTGAACTGTTCGGGATGATGTCTAAACATGCAAGGTTATTATTAGTTTAATTGAAGGTTAATGATAAAGTCTAAATTGCAATGCCAATATTTGTTAAATTATTATGACTTGTATCCTATCCTTCGAGTTGTTAAACCCTTACTGTTGATCGATTCTTAATGCTAATTTAAGGTGTACATATCGACTTATTGAGTTTTAGAATGCTCTTAATACTAACCTAAAGTTGTAATCAACAAATTTGGATTATGACCCGCCTTCAGGATGTAAAACTACAATTAACCTAGACTGGATCAGTGATAGGTATTTGTCGTCCTTTGGATCTTAGATATTGGCCTTTAGCCGGGAATACTGGTTGGGTAGTTGACGAGGTTGTATTTAGCTTATGCTTTCCTATGTGGATTGGTGTTCCTTAACCCTTATTGTCCTTGGTTGTAATCAATCCCTTGTTTCTCTGCTTGTGTCGGGAGTGATCTAGACACCTCCTGGTAAGCCTTAGTATATATGTCTGTGTGTTTTTCTGCGTCAAGAATCCAGTGTCGTATCAAGAGTCTCGGGCCCTTTAAAGGCAGGGTTCCACTCTTGTGACACACCTGAGGGGCTTACTAGTTTCTTCCTAAGCAGTCGGCTAGGATCCTATCTGACCTTCTCTCTCTCCGGAGCAGAGGACTAAGATTAAACGCCCTGCTTTCCTGTGAAGAAATAGTAACTCTAACACCATGGATTATTCCCTCTGTGTTCTGATTGTGCAACCCCAGTATGTCTTAATGTTTGTGTTGTGTGCCTCATGCCTATGGTCGTATCTTGTTGCAGTTACTCCTTGTGAGCCTTCAGTCTTCTTGTGCTGAACTTCGTGGTTGCGTCTGGTTGGTTGTCGAGTGGCGACGTGGAGTCTAGTGTGTCTTTTTCCCCTCCTACATGCACGCACACACGGTTAAAACAAAAAAAAAAAGTTTCACCTGTTGTCAGAGTAGTTGTCCTTAACTAGGAGGGTTGTTACATATGGTATCAGATCCGGTTCGACCCGCGACTTGGGGTTCGCTACGGCTTTCGTTGACATGAGTTGGCTTTATTATACTGTTTATGATCGAGTTGATTGTGTGCGTGTAGGTAATCATGGTTAGAGGATGCCACAGAGGCAGACGATGGGGTGCTAGGGGAGGAGGCGAGACACCTCCAGCAGCATCCACGCCTGAGGGGTCTAACCCCCAGGGTGGCGAGTAGGTGCTCGGATAGGAACATATAGTAGTTGGTGGTGTTATTGGGATGATGAGATCCTTTCAGCGCATGTCCAAGGCTCTGATAAGTCGTTTGGACAAAGACGAGGCCAGGGCGCTAGCACCCCCTGAGGTTCTGCCATGCGCACCGGCCGTCACAGGTAGCATTCACCGTGAACTCGAGAAGGTAAAATTTACCGAGTTCTTGGGTGCCCCGGATGGCGCAGCCACCGAGGCATGGTTGGAGAATATTGCAATGTGCTTTGCACTTCGCGATTATACCTCCAACATGAAGGTCCGCATGGCAGTCTTTCAACTGAAGGGGAGCACTCTTCTATGGTGGAAGACACTCCTGCCGCAACTGAACATGGCCGTGGAAGACGTGTCATGGGAACTGTTCCGAGAGAGGTACCTTTCTGAGGAATTCATTGAGCGTCAGCTCAACGAGTTCAACACGCTACGACAGGGAGGTCGTATGGTGCCCGATTACGAGGCACGATTCATGGAGCTGCTCCGGTATGCTCCGCACCTTAACACAGAGAAGCTCAAAGTCAACAGGTTTGTGTTTGGCCTTAACGGCAGTCTGTGTGCAAAGGTTAGGATCTTGATGCCTCAAACCTTGCACGACGCTATCCAAAAGGCCCTCATAGTAGAGGACGCGCTTATCAGTGGGGGTCAGACCAGGACTCCAGCGAGACCCGTAGGGCAGAGTTCATCTGGTGCGCCGTGGCATCAGGCACCAGCGAGACATACGTCGAGACATCGTGGCTTCCAGAGGGGATCCACGTTCACTACACCTCGATGACCGCTGCCTCAGCAGCAGACACCTTATCGAGGACCACAGCACCAGCAGCAGCGTTGCCCGCAGTAGCAGAAGTTTAGGCCTGTTCAACAGAACAGACCAGGGTTTTAGGCCGGTGGGCAGTCCTCTTCTACTTCGGGTACTAGGACTACTGGGCTGAAGAAGGGGTGTTGGATGTGTGGGGAGCCACACTACCAGCGCGACTGTCCTATGGAGAGGGCCAGGACGTTCGGATCAGCCGGACCCGCTACCGTGGGAGATATGGGCAAGGCCCATCAGATACATGCAGCGGTGAATAACCGCTAGGCAGAGCACCAGTCGACTGTGCTCGAGATGACAAGTACTTTCGCTGACCAGACCCTTAGTGTTTTGATAGACCCATGAGCTACTAAGAATTTCATTTCTGGTGCAGTGCTAAAAAGGATTAAGGTAAAGGCAGTCGAACAGGATGAGTTTAGCTTCGTGGAGATGGCTTCGGGAGCCAAACAGAAGGTGGGAGGAAAGGTTACAGGCTGTTCCCTTAACCTGGGAGACTTTGTCACAAGGGTCAACTTGTACGTCACGACCTTAGGATCGTATGATGTCGTGATCAGTATGGATTGGTTGGAAACGCATGAGGCGATACTCAACTGCAAGACGAAATGGTTGAGCTTGGATGATGACGAAGGACAGAGACGTGTGATTGTAGGAAGGAACCAGGGAGTTTCCTTGCGGTTTGTCTCTTCCTTACAGCTACGGAAAAGTATGCGCAAGGGGTGAAAACTTTATGCGATCCTCGCGCTAAACGAAAAGGGAGTAGCGGAAGGTCTAGAACACCTTCCGGTGGTGAAGGAGTTTGCAGATGTATTTCCAAAGGAGTTGCCTAGGATGTCGCCAAAGAGATAATTGGAGTTTACCATAGACCTGAAACCGAGAACCGAACCAATAGAAAGAATGCCTTATCGGATGTCGACCCTGGAGTTACAAGAGTTGAAAATGAAACTAAAGGAGTTATTGGGCCTGGGACTGATATACCCTAGTGTGTCATCGTGGGGTGCGCTAGTTATTTTCATACAAAAGAAGGACGGATCATGGAGGCTTTGCATTGACTACCGTCAACTGAACAAGGCGACGATCAAGAATCAGTATCCCTTACCTAGAATTGACGATCTATTCGATCCAATGAAGGGAGCGATGGTGTTCTACAAGATCGATCTGTGATCTGGATATCACCAGTTACGGATCAAGGAGGATGACATCCCTAAGACCGCCTTTAAGATGAGATTTGGACATTACGAGTTTACTATTTTTCCATTTGGACTGACAAACGCCCCAGGGGTATTCATGAGTTTGATGAACGGGGTGTTCCGCGAGTACTTGGACAAGTTCATCCAAGTATTCATTGATGATATCTTGATCTACTCTTGGACGACGAAGGAGCATGATGAGCACTTGTGCTTGGTACTACAATGTTTACGAGAACACAAATTGAATGGGAAGTTGTCCAAATTCTCTTTTTACCAATTGAGAATTCACTACTTAGGGTATGTCATCTCCGGCGAGGGTATCGCCATGGATCCAACCAAGGTTGAGGCTATTATGGAATGGCCCGCGCCAACGAATGTCACAGAAGTGTGTAGTTTTATGGGGTTAGCAGGATACTATCGACGGTTTGTCGAGGGTTTTTCGAAGATAGCAAATCCGATCACGGAATTGCAGAAGAAAAACAAGAAGTTTGTTTAGACAGAGAAATGCGTGGAGGCCTTTCGGAGGGTTAAGGAGTTGCTGACAACCACACCAGTACTAAAGGTCCCTGACATGAATGCAGACTTCTTGGTATGCACTGACGCATCCAAGGAAGGATTAGGCGGAGTCTTGATGCAAGATGGACGAGTGATCACTTACATCTCGAGGAAGATGAGAAAGCATGAGGAGAACTACGCAACACATGATTTGGAGTTATTAGCCATCGTATATGCCTTGAAGGTTTGGAAACACTACCTTATTGGATGAAAATTTGAATTAAAGACTGATCATTGTGGACTACAACACATGTTCACGCAAAGCGACCTGAACGTGCGACAACGGCGTTGGTCGGAATTGCTTAGCGAATACGATTTCGAGATTACTTACATAAAGGGAACAGTGAACCGAGTGGCAGATGCCTTGAGTCGGTGGCCATGCATCTTTTCGGTGTTACCTCTTCAAACAAATCTATGTGATAAGATTCTCACCTTACAGCGTGATGATGGCTGGTACACAGAAGTCAAGGATTTTATCGGACAAAACACAATGATGGTACCATGTTATGAGGGATATTCACTTGATAGAGATGGTTTATTGAGTTTTAGAAGTCGGATTTATGTACCGCCAAATGACGATTTGAGGAGGTTGATCTTGAGCAAGGCTCATAGAGCAGTTTACATGGCTCACCCGGGAGTTATGAAGATGAGGGCAAACCTCAAACCATTATTCTTTTGGAAAGGAATGAAGGCCGACATAGTCAACTTTGTGGCTAGATGTCTCGAGTTTCAGCAGGTAAAGGCTGAACATAGACACCCGGAAGGATTACTTCAACCACATGCCATTCCGGAATCGAAATTGGAAGTTATATCGATGGATTTTATTGTTGGATTGCCACTGACAGCAAGGAGACACGACTCGATTTTTGTAGTAGTAGACACTCTGACAAAGAGTGCTCACTTTATTCCCTTGCATACGACATATCAGGCACTTGACATAGCGAGAGTTTTCATCAGTGAGATTGTGAGGTTGCATGGCATGCCTAAAAAGATTATATCCGATCGATGATCGGTGTTTACTAGATGATTTTGGATGAGTTTCCAAGAGGAATTGGGAACCCAACTTAATTTTTGTAATGCGTATCACCCAGAGACTGACGAGAAGACCGAACGAACAAACCAAACCTTGGAAGACATGTTGCGCATGTACGTAATGGACCAACAAAAGCGTTGGGAGGAATTCTCGCCTCTAGTAGAGTTCTCTTACAACAACAGTTACCAGAGCACCATAAAGATGGTGCCTTTTGAGTTTCTTTATGGACGACCGTTTCGGATGCCCTTGAGTTGGGATCGGATGGAGGATAGGGTCCTGGTGGGACCAGAAGCGATCCAGGAAATGGAAGAGTAAATGAAAACCATAAGACAAAGGATAAAAGAAGCGCAGGATGGACAAAAGAGTTATGTCGATGCGCATCGAGTCGACCATAGTTACGAGGTCGGCGATCGAGTCTTCTTGCGGGTTAAACCGCATAAGAGTTCGATCAAGTTTGGAAAGGGAGATAAACTCTCTCCTAGGTTCATGGGACCTTTTGAGATTGTGGAGAGAGAGGGGCCCGTGGCCTATCGACTAGCCTTACCTGATTCTTTGAGGCTTATGCACGATGTTTTTCATGTATCTGTTTTGAGACATTATATTAGTGATCCTACACATATGATTGACCTGAGTTCTTTGAAGGTATCGGACGAGGGAACGCTCATGGCTGAGCTGGTCTGCATCTTAGATCATCACGTTCAACAGTTATGACGTCGAACGGTAGATCAGGTCAAGGTCCAGTGGGACAATTATAGTCCACACTCGGCGACCTGGGAGGACGCAGATGATATGCGTCAGCAGTTTCCATTTTTGTTTGATAGATAGACTTATGATACTGTGATACTTTTATTTCTTCATTTATACTGAGAAAATTCGGGACGAAGTTTAAACCAAGAGGGGGTGTATGTAACATCCCGCTCTGGCACACTGAGAAAACTTATTATTTGAGGACACTTGCTCGTAAGTGATCTGGACTTTTATGATATTATACTGTTTATACTTGATTATGATGTGATTGACAGATGATACGATGTGTTGCTATTTGATGTAGACAGGTGCTATTGAATTAGTTTTTGAGTGTGCAGGGTTTTTGACCTTGAGGATGCAGAGGCATCGGTAGAACCCCCTTGGACTCCGGACTGAGTCAGGGAGTGTGATTTTGGGTTGATATGTTTACTATGATGTTTCATTCGATTTGATGATTTATTGTTGACATTTCTGACATGATTATTGTTGATGCAGGCTGACGATATCTTGTCGACCAGACTCACATATGGAGTAAAGGGGCCACACATGATTTGCAGAGAGGTTGAGGGAGAGGGGTGGATAGAAGCCCTGCCACTGCCTGCTAGCACTCCCGTCGTAGCTCGAACTATAGGTTAACGATTACCTAGTTCGAGAGGACCCACGATGCTGTGAGGGCCGACTGCGACAGTTTCTCACGATGATTCTAAGGGGCACGCAATAAGGCAGGGGCCTTATTCCTTAGAACCCTTAGTCTCCTACAAGTTCACCTGGCGGAGTGTTGACTCCAGGGGTTATAGAGGTCTACCAATCAGTCCAGTTGGCGAGTGGCACCCTTGGAGCATGTGGTGCATCCTGAAGGGAACGTCGCACAAAAGAAACTCAGTTGGCGAGTGGCACCCTTGGAGCACATGGTGCATCCTAAAGGGCACGTCGCCCAAAAGAAATTCAAGAGGCGAGTGGCACCCTTGGCGCACGTGGTGCATCCTGAAGGGCACGTCGCAATAAAGGTGGTTGAAGGAGTCAGCCTAATTATCCCTAAGTCATCAACACCTAAATAAAACCTTAAGCAATTCCCTTAACCAATCATCGCCTAGCTCAGAATCTAACCCTAAGCCTAAGACTTTTCTAGAAAAAGGGGGGAAATTTAGTGTGACCTTAACAAATTAAAATTAAAAAAAAAAAAAAAAAACTTAGACCTTTATCCTCTCATTATCCATGTCTACTTTATTAAACTATCCTCCATCGCCTCGATCTTCCAGTGTCCATCTCCCTTTTACATATCCAATTCACGTTACTAAATCGCCATCCCTCCCCTTAATTCCTCATTATTCTTTTTATGTAAGACATTTACTTTTCCCATATACATGTTTGCCATCACCTTAATCTCTCTTTATCCTATATATACATATTAATGGTGAATTTAAATGATGGATAATGATAATTTACTATGATGAATGCATGCTTATAAATAAATAAAAAAATGAAAATATATATATGCATATATTATAAACAAATGGTGGCTTATTCCTAAACCTTAAATTTTTAGAATAATGAAAATGATAAATGGATTCTCTTTCTGAAATTTTATTAATCCCTACCGCCTCTACCTTTGATAAAAAGTTACGCATGTAAAAATAAAAGGGGATTAATAATGAGCGCACATACTCTTTGAGTTTAAAAAAAAAATTTAAAATTAAAATAAAATAAAATAAAAAGAGAAATAAGAAAATAAAAGGGAAAAGGGGGGAAAACCTAAAGGAGAGGATTTAGGGTTTGAGAATGGATAAAAGAAAGGGAGAGGGGGAAAGAAGGGGACTTTTTTGGGAGCTATTGGTATTGTTATGCTGCCAAAAAAAAGAAGAGACTGGACGGATTTCTTGTAGGAGTTGGGGATTCTCAGCAGACTTGAGTGGTAGCTCAGCCTTGGAGGTGAGCTGAGAAGCTAGGCTATATTTTGGGTTGTGTGTGGCCCCTTTGTGGCTCGGGGGGCTGAGGGGGAAGGAGAGTACCCCTAGCATTTGGCTGGGAGGTACCGATGAGTTCTTTGCAGTCGGCAAGTGGGAGCATCCAGGAGGCTGCCGTCAAACATTCGGAGGAGGCGAACAGGCACAGGTATGCATAATGTTTCCCTTCTCATTTTGGATGGTGTATAAATTTCCTCCTATGACTGTGCAAATCTAGATAACTCCGTGAAATGGGTGCATTATTCTGCTGTAGAAGGTTTTACTGTGTAAATCTAATAAACTCTACAATGGGTGTGTTTTCTTGCGGTAAATGGTTATTGTGCAATACGTAGGTTAATTGGTTATAGCGTAAATCTTTGTTATAAACTGTAGCTTAATGGTTATTGGCGTGACTATGAAACCTTTACGGCTGCTTCTCACCGTGTTAATAAATTATTTACCACTGTTTCTCTTTTTACCAAGTGTTTTTAATCTTGGAAGAGTTTATATTAACATCCTTTAATGTCAAGTATTGAAGAAAAAAAAAGGGAATGGATAAAGCCGTCGTCCATTTATGTATTGTGAAAATGGTCTTTCAGAGCATAGGCTTGCCTTTTTAAGTTTTAGTTGTTATTGTTTCAATTTCCTTTCGTTATAAGAAACATGTTGTTTAAAAAATATATATTTCGCTGGGTGTATTGTGAAAATGGTCTTTGAGAGCGTAGGCTTGCCTTTTTAAGTTTTAGCTGGTATTGTTTCAATTCCCTTTCGTTATAAGAAACAGGTTGCGTTAAAAAATATATATTTCGTTGGGTGTATTCTCCTTGCGAAATTTCAATGGCAAGCCTCCACATAAAATTTGATTTGTAAAATGGTACGAAAGAGATGCCACAATGCCATATGGCACAATCGAGCTTTTGGAAGGGCATATTATCCTAACAAAGTTTTTAGCATAGCGACTGTTGAGCTACCTAGTCCCTTGTACCATTGTTTTCTCACAGAGTCATCTGGTTCTTATGTGTTTGTGGCTGCCGATTTCCAATGACCCATTTACTGATGTGAATTTAAATTTGTACTGTGTTGCGTTTTCTTTTTACGGTCTGAGCTGGGTTACCGTGCTCAGATTCCTTTTAGTGATTGGAGTGGTGGACTGTTGTATGCCATCTTGCATGGAGTGCCATCTCCCGACCACCCCCTCACCCGGTGTTCACGAATCGCGCAGTGGCAACGACATGTGGTTGAACTCCTGTGCTTTTATGCCCTCAGGATTACTGCGTCGGTTGTGGCATGTTTTTCCATTTTTACCTCACATAGAATAGCTGATTTGATTTATCCCCCAGGGTTGCTGGGAGCGAACAGTGCCTACCTCCGTGGGCATATTCATATACCTTGGGTTATTGCGTCGTTCCTCTTTTTACTGCGTGTGAAATTGAATAGTTAAATTTACATTTTACCGAACAGTCCGATTTTATTTACCATAGTATAATGTTATTTTTATTCTTATAATGTTTTAAAATACACATGATATTCGAACAGTTTGTTCAGGTATTAATTTATCCTCCTTAGGGTTCCAGGTAATGTAATCCATAGGTTTCAGCGAGCTAAATAAAAACTTAAATTTTCGTGGGGATTACAGTGGTCTTCTGTTATTTGAAATCGTGCCAATGGGGCGTAACTCAACCACTGCTATATGAAACCCCCCACTCGCTGCGTGCATGCGTTTTCTGCCGCGTGTTTTCCCAGGGCACGTCCCTTTGAGTATCATCGCCTTTACTACCCTCGGATTTCATCCTCTGTGTGGCGAGGCTGCCAGCCCTCAGCCGTAGGCACCTCCAATCCTGGAAAATGCTCTTTATCGTTTATTTCCATGGTTTTCTTATGCGGCTTTAATTTCCGGTGGATGATGTTGTCTCATCCATTGTGGATTTCTATCGTTTAATTCATGATTTGATATGCTGTTCAAAATTAGGGTTAATAATGTTGTTCCCCTTTAAATATGGATTCTTTATCGTTTAAAAACTCTTGATTTAATATTCTGAGCAATCTTCTGGTGTTAGGTCGCCATTTTAATATAAGGGTCTCTTCTCGTTAATGCTGGATTAATGATAAAATTGTGGATTATTATTAAGTGGTGTAATATTAGGGTTAATATTAGGGCTGAATTATTAAAATGTGCCTCGATTGAATATTTCTGGTTTGTATGATAAGAGCTTCAATTCTTATGAAAGTTGATTAGAAATTTAAAACTTATCATTATCACTGTATTGCAAAAGGGATTATAAATGAGTAACTTTATTTTATTTATCAAAAATGTGTAGATTATTATTTAGTCAAATTTTGGTGGTATGGTGAAAGCTTGTTTTTATCAAATAGATTTATGAAGTATAAATAGGCTTTAAATATTCATGTTGTGAATGCGTGACATCGAATCATCATGATAAGCCTGAAATGAATATGATACCTGCGTATTAATTCTTGGGAAATAATTGCATTTGCTATTGTGGACAAACCCTAATTTCGGTTATTCTAAGGTTGAAGATTTATTATTGTGAATTTGTTAATTATTCACATGTCGCAATTGTTGGTTAAACTTTCTACCCTTGGTTGTTGGGGATATAAATCGAGATAATAGTTGTGTTTTTATTTAAACTATGTTTTATTATATAATGGATTTAATAGCTTAATTTGCAAAGGAATACTTGTATAAATTGCAATAAAAATAATTGTTTTATTCGCAATATTAATATTTGTTTCATTGTCTTAGTATTTTGCAATAATAAGGTTGTTTAATTTGCCAGGGCAACGATGATGGTTCATTCACTAATATTGTATAATTGCCATGATATTACTTGTTTAATTTGCAATAGTGAGGTTTGTTTTGATTTGCAAGGTCAATGATGATGGCTGAGTCGCAATATTAATATTGCTTACTTGCAATGGTAACACTTGTTAAATTGCAATAATAATATTGTTTAATTTGCAAGGTTAATGATGATGGGTGATTCGCTATGTTAATATTTGTTTAATTGAACTGTTCGGGATGATGTCTAAACATGCAAGGTTATTATTAGTTTAATTGAAGGTTAATGATAAAGTCTAAATTGCAATGCCAATATTTGTTAAATTATTATGACTTGTATCCCATCCTTTGAGTTGTTAAACCCTTACTGTTGATCGATTCTTAATGCTAATTTAAGGTGTACATATCGACTTATTGAGTTTTAGAATGCTCTCAATACTAACCTAAAGTTGTAATCGACAAATTTGGATTATGACCCTCCTTCAAGATGTAAAACTATAATTAACCTAGACCGGATCAGTGATAGGTATTTGTCGTCCTTTGGATCTTAGATATTGGCCTTTAGCCGGGAATACTGGTCGGGTAGTTGACGAGGTTGTATTTAGCTTATGCTTTCCTACGTGGATTGGTGTTCCTTAACCCTTATTGTCCTTGGTTGTAATCAATCCCGTGTTACTCTGCTTGTGTCGGGAGTGATCTAGACACCTCCTGGTAAGCCTTAGTATATATGTCTGTGTGTTTTTCTGCGTCAAGAATCCAGTGCTGTATCAAGAGTCTCGGGCCCTTTAAAGGCAGGGTTTCCACTCTTGCGACACACCTGAGGGGCTTACTAGTTTCTGCCTGAGCAGTTGGCTAGAAGCCTATCTGACCTTCTCTCTCTTCGGAGCAGAGGACTAAGATTAAACGCCCTACTTTCCTGTGAAGAAATAGTAACTCTAACACCATGGATTCTTCCCTCTGTGTTTTGACTGTGCAACCCCAGTATGTCTTAATGTTTGTGTTGTGCGCCTCATGCCTATGGTCGTATCTTGTTGCAGTTACTCCTTGTGATCCTTCAGTCTTCTTGTGCTGAACTTCGTGGTTGTGTCTGGTTGGTTGTCGAGTGGCGACATGGAGTCCAGTGTGTTTGTTTCCCCTCCTACACGCGTGCACACATGGTTAAAACAAAAAAAAAAGTTTCACCTGTTGTCAGAGTAGTTGTCCTTAACTAGGAGGTTTGTTACATTATTCATCAACTCTTTTAAGTCTACCATATTATTAAATAATTTGGACTCATCATGGCCATATTTCCCACAAAAGTTGCAATGTATGTCAGTATTCTTATTTTTAGATTTTGCTCATTTGTCACCATTAGGATTGGAAGTTGGCTAAGTGGGTTTGGGACCCTTGTCTTTGTTGTTGTTGTGGCAAGGATGTTTCTTCTTGGGATTCTTGGATTTGTCTTTCTGCTGGGTCACTAAGGAGTTTTTGAATGTACCTACAGTGTTGATCACTCCAATTTCCACAAGCTTATCTTAGTCTCGAATTAGAGCATCACAAAAGGACTGAAGAGAGATTTTTTTATAAGAACTCCCTAGATCTTCTCTAGTGGCATAAACGTTAGATACAAAAACAAAATATGCACTACCAAGCTTAGTAAGGATAAAATATTTGCATCTATCTTTCGGTAGATCTAGTTGCCATTGGATACACAAAATTATAAGTGTTTTGAACTTATATAATTAATCTTCAATGCAAGGAAAATCATTTGGACTTAAATTCATGAATTTATTCTCCAACTGCTAAGCTCGAATAACAATGCATTTACCAAACACAACTTCAATATTTTCCCAAGATTTATTGGGGGCATCAAGTCCTTGAAGGTGAAACCTTAAATCAGGAGTGACAAACATTTTGATTAGTCCATGGGCTTCATAATTCCTATTAATCCATTTGAAATACTTTTCATCATCAGTGGGTTATTCTTCTTTTCCCAATGTAATTTGGTACAGTGATTTACTTCTTAATAAATGATCTATATGGGATTTCCATTGGAAGTAATTGGCATTGTTAAGAAAAATATCACAGGGAGAATCCATATTAAATATGTAGAGAGTATGGATTTAAAATATGAAACTGATGGTCTGGATGGAAAGATCTCAAAAAATTAGGCTATTTCAAAAAAATGGCACTGAAAAATACTTTTGATGTGAAAGCTGTGTGCATTTGTAAAAATGCATAAACAATAACCAAAGAGACACATGGTAGGTAGAAGTTGGTCCACATGGTGATACCTCTCCTAATAGCCTCACTTTTACAAATAATTTGTTTATGAAGTGACCTACTTTTATAGAATAAGTGAGGATCACTTTTTAAATGGTGTTACTTTATAAAAGAGAGTTGCATGAAAAATAAATAAATTTAAAACAAAATATTAAAGGTACTTATAGTGATTCACTTTTATAATTTAAGTGAAGTACACTTTACAATGGATGACTGAACNATATATATATATATATATATATATATATATATATATATATATATATATATATATATATATATATATATAACGAAAAAGAGACTTGAACTCAAGACCTCTTACTTAATAGATAAAAACATATTGTATTTTTTAGAAGGAGGATTGAGGTTGATGTTGTTGTGGAACATGGTATTGGAGAGCATACTCATAAAAAATGCTTTTCACAAAAGTTTTTTTTTCCCCTCTGGATCAAACTAAAATGGTCATATCTTGGGAAAACATAAACCTTTTCGAGTGAAACGAAAAATACTATTGATTGAAATGAGTCCTTCATACATAATGGAGCAGTTCTATTAGCCCAAAAATCTATAGAAATGGTAGAAAATAGATATGGTGCAACCCAGCTTCACAATATTGATCTACAATAGGAGAGGGTCTTGAAATTGGCTCTCATAACATGTTTGACAACATAGGTGTTCCAACAGAGGAAAAACACCTTCAGTAACTACCCACACAAGGAGATCCAAAATTAACAGACTAATGTTTTCATGTGGTAAAACCCCTATAGGGAAAAATCCATGGTCTCGGTCAACGTGTAAACTTGGAGGAATTTATTAATGCAAAACAAACATTTACAAAGAGATTCAAAATATATTTTCTGACAATCTATCATAGGAAAATGACCATTCATTCTCTTTAAATAGAGATCATGGACCAATCGGGTGTTTATCCATGGATCAATGTAGTCGTTAAGATCAAGGAGAATATAAATCGTCGGATCACTCTATGTCAGGAACATATCATGATCGTCTGATTTCCTAACTACAAATTCATACTAAATAAATGCACTAAGAAACAAACTTTTACCTAACAAGACAATAGACCAAGTTGATCTTAATTGACTCCTAAGTGTCTAAATATCCTAGAAAAATGATACTCTCAAAGACAAGAATAGTGAATTGGATATTTCTGTAATTCCCCTTTCCCATAGTTCCTAGCCCAATCACTGCAATGCATCCATGGAATAATTTTGACGAAACACCAAAGTCTAGTTCAAAATTAAGAGGGACATCAAGCCTACTTGTTGCATTCAGAAGGTACGTTGGAAAACATATTGAGAAGAGAATGTCTTTAATTCTTGAGACATGGGAACCAGTGAATAGTTTCATTTATTTTGCATAAGAAATGATGAATTTGAAACAGTTCCTTGAAGTTGATTTGGAAATTGATGAGGATTTTATAAAGGTGAAATTACAACTTAAAATAAAAATAGAAGATCTACCCTCTCGAGTCTGCATAAAACAATTAAAATCTTGTTGTATTAAAAGAATAAAATGTTTAAAGTAAATATTGGTTGATTTTGACACTATAATTGTCAAAAGGGGGAAATTTTATCTAAATTTAGTTGAGTTGGATCTAGTTGGAACAACTGAATAATTTTACGACTTGAAGATAATTTTAAATTTTGTATTTATGTCCAATGAGTAGTTCGAAGAAAAATTTCAATCATTGAAATCTTCATCAGCCAAAATATTCATTAATTTAATAGAATATTCTTAGTTTGAAGTAAAAAGTTGGTTAGTCAATTATGTCAACAAGAATGAGGATATAGAAGATACATTACATCAAATTTTAGTTGATTACTGAGAAATAAAGGATTCATTATTTGACATAAGAGTAAATTAATAAATAACTATCACACCTTATTAAAGATCGAAAAGTTACAGAAGGTTCCAGAGGGAACTTTGCAGAAGGAAAATTTACAAAAATTGAACTTTGCCAGGATATCAGAACAACGTCACATGGCACTTCACCATGGAGAAGCAATATAGCTATTGGAAATAGTATAACCGTTAGACCGATACCTCGAATGGGTAGAACGTCATTTGTGGTCATAAATCCCGCCATCATACCATTGGGACTGCGTCATAACGGACCAAACTAAATTAATGAAGGTCTCTTATCCATTACATTGTTGTCTACTTATTCCATTGAGCCTTTCAATGAGAAACTTTTTTCCAATCGTGATTATCTAAACCCGCAGATAAATCGATTTCTCATAGTTATCATCACGCTATCACCATCCATCATGTTGCATTGAGTAGTTATTCTTCAAACCTGAGATATTCAACCATGAGCATGTATGTCCAAAGAACTTAGTGCAGTCAAAGAGTATGTGAAGGAGGTAATAATCAACCTCATGATTGAAAGAGTAATCTTTATGTCTATGGGTGTAAAAGCATCATCAACGAGAGGAGTGCAAGCCTCTCTATCGACTGCTCAAGGATCCGGACCATCCTGATTCGTCACAGAAAAGATAACTAAGCACATATATGACCTAGAAAATGAGAAGCTAATCCCAACCATATTACCCAACTACATCCCACCTCTAGCCGACGTGGCGAGTCATGATAGTGTGCCAAGATATTTTGAGTACACCATGGTTACTGCGTACCTCCCGAAGGGGATATGCACAGTTAGAGTCCAGCATGACAAGATCACAACATTAAAGTTCAACGAGTTCAAATTAGGAGACCACAAGAACCAAAAAAATTTCAACCCATATAAATACTTGACCAGGATGAAGGGAAAGAACTTGAAAATAATCCCCCAGTCATGGACGATGAACCTCATGCAATCCACCCTGTTGAATGTAATGAAAATCCCACACTTTGGAAGGCACTAGGAAGTTAATGCCTGCGTCAAGCTCCTACTTTCATGTTACCATGGTAGATACTTATGTCTAGACCACTGTATCATAGTCGATCCGATGTTGATCCATCAAATCACCAGATTAAGTATGCAAGGACCTAACTCACAAGACTTCTATCCAAGGAAAGCCACAGATCGCGCATTAGCACAGAAGATCAAGGATACATACGACGATGTTGAGAAGGGGATGCGAGGCTACAAGGTAGCTTCCATATAGAATGGCATAGTACACCTAGCATGCAAATTAATCGCTGTAAAGATAGTAAGGAAGAACACACCCACACAGGTCACAAGCTTTTTCGTTGACCTCGAAGGGAAATGCGTGGAAGGCGTATAGATGAATTGGGTGAAGTACCTAGTTAATCAGTTGGAATTAGACTGTCACAAAGAACATGATCAGGGCTACGAGTTCCACTTTAGTTGGCTCCTAATCCTCATTGCATTTGTTGCTTGGGAGATGCTATAAGGTGCGACCTTCCTGGACATTGAGCTGTTTGAGTTTCTTGTTGCGAAGTTCACCATGCTATGGTACTCGAGCAATATGGGTAAATAGTGGAAGTCGAATGAAGTCTTTCACACATACTATATCTAGCTGAAGAGGGCTATCGAATTTGAACCTCGCATGACTCTGAACACCCTACAACGATTCCAAACCCTCATGAAGTTTCACGTAGATCAACACTTCAGCTATATTACTATGCGAGTAGACAAACATAAGGAGGAGCTTCAGTCATACTACAAGATCAGAGAAGAGGACCTCAAGGAGATAACTGAGGACTGGTCAACAGACTTCCTTATCCTCGCTGACCTGGAAAGATGTCTGATCACAAACTTGACATCCCAGAGGCTGCTCATAAATAACATGACACATCCGAAACCAATAGAAGGAAGAAGACTGAATAATTCCAATACTTAAGAAGCACCTCAAAAAAGACTGCTTCAGTAACACCTGGTCGAGGGGGTGATGACGAAGTAGAAGAGATAAATGGAAAAGAATATGAACAGAAGCAAGGCGAAGTAACACTACCCAGAGATGAGGTTGATCCCTTGAATAAGAGGAAGGTTTCTCCCCCGAAACCTTCTTCCTGAAAGAAATCCAGAGCCACCTTGACCAAAATGCAGACTATGCTCACAATTGATGACTTTGACTTCATCATCGCAGTTGTAAATGACACCTCGCATGAAATATTACAGAAACAGGAAGCCAAGAAGGAGGATATGTACGATATAATCTAGGTCGAACTCTGAGGGGTACATCAAGATCTTTAGTATAGTCGTGTAGTGTCCACTGTGCCCCTGCCATTGGGAGAACCAGAGTTGGGAGATGAGCCATCCCAACTCCATCGACTAGCTGATGCGACCGAATCTAGTCACCCAAAACAAGCCACCTAGGCCTTGAAGAAAGTGCAAGAAGTACTCATAGAACAAATCCAACTTGCAGAGCAGGAGAAGGTTTCTCTCCACACCAAGTTCTAAGGGGAGAAAGAACAGATCCAACAAGAAAAATGACAGTTGCTCACAGAGCAACTCGAAATGAAAGAAGCGGTCAACAAGGCACTCTGCTCTATGATAGGTTTAGAAACAAAGGCATAAGACCATGTGGAGCATCAAGTAAAGAATCTCACGGAAGTTATCCAACAGCTAAAACAATGAATAGAAGACTTAAAGATCGACATAGTGCTCAGTACTCCGCAGAATGTAAGGGACCAAAGAGAGGCAACTGCCTAGAGCACAGTTGAAAGAATCAAGGCCCTCACCATGGAATGTAATAAAATAAGTGATCTTAGTGCCCAGAGTTATGAGAAACTCACTAAGAATCTATAACTTAAGGAACTGGAGTCACAGCTCTAGGAGGCGAAGTAGCAAGCAGAAACAATACAGGTGCAGTTGAAGCCCTTGTTAGCTATTGAAAGGATGAAATGATCCCAGGAGCAGTGCACCACTCAACAACAGGTCCACACCATTTAGAGAAAATTCATTGAAGTGACTCAGAGGCTCCAACCTATACAGGATGAGGCTTCCCAACTGTTCTCAAAGATCGAAGGCTAAGGAGTAGAGCTAGATCAAGTCATCACTACAGCTGAACAATGCCTAGAGGGACCTATCAATGAAGTTGTCATCCAAGAGTTCACTGAGTAGGAGGTCGTGGCACAACAACAATTCAAAGAATCTCAATCCAAGCTCGAGGATTTTGAAGCACATCTACCTAGACTCAGGATGAGTCATACGTGAGTGTTGGGGACTTGTTGGCCCTTGACCAAGTTTTGAGGATTCTTGGTCATGTTCGACCTATTTTTGGGACTTCGACAAGCTGTCGAAGGCGAAGGAAAAGACAAAGTGGATATCACGAGATCTCGGCCCCTTTTTAGGGATTTTTGGGTTTTGGGCTTATGTAGCGGGTATGGGGATGTCGACGCATGGGTTTACCCATGTTTAGGCCCAATTTTGTAATGTATAAATAGAAATCTAGGTGATGTAAGAAGAAAAAGAAGTGTGCTAAGTGCTAGAGGTCGGTCTATGTGATCGAAGAGTTGTAAGTTGTGATAAGTGCAAGTAATAGTGACTAAGTGCTTCGTGCATACTATGTGAGATTTGTAGAGCTAAGTGCAAGTGATTGTAAGAGACTGTGGAAGGCTTTATGATATAACTCAAGGAAGGAGGATCTAGCAAAGAGTGTGCAGATCTCCTATTGTCTGAGAATTTGATCTTGAGGCTCTGTGCATGTAAGAATATTGAAAGAAGCTAATAAAGAAGATGAAGAGTTCGTGGACATAGCCCTAGGTTGGGGGTGAACCACATATATCTTGTGTTATGATTTCTTTGTGCAATGTATTGAAGTGTTTATGTGTTTACTTGTTTAGATTCTTTGATATATATGAATGATAGATAGATCTGTTGATGCTACGTGCTTAATAATATGGATGAATTATATATCTGATCTATGTGGATGTGCTTAGTGCTTGAACATACTAGATCTAGTTTTCTCCTGATTTGTCTGCGAAGTGCTTAATTAGTGTTTTGTCTGTGAAGTAGATATTGGTTTGATATTGATGAACTGTAATTGCTAAGTTCTTTGATCAGGTGTTACAATCACATATCTATGTCCCAGCTAAGGTTACAAACACTGGAGTCCTGCAACCACCCCTGCATCTACCTCGGGTGAGACTTCATCTGCTTCGTAGGTGTTGTCGAAATGCATGGTAGTTAGGGTTTTGTCAGTGCACTATTACAACGTTGAACCTTGGGTCTGACCCTGTGACAAGAAATGGTTCTGTTGTTGGGACCTGAAACTATGATTGCTTGGAGGAAGCTCTGTGTGAAGATCTGACCTGAAACTGTGATTGTTGGGAACTGAGGAAGAAGAAGCTTTGTGTGAAGATCTAATCTGAAACTGTGATTGTTGGAAACTAAGGAAAATAAACAAATCTCTATGCGTAGATTTGTTTCTTGACTTGTGAAGCTCTGTACTAATGAAGGAGGCATATCTGAAGAAAATAGGTAAGATATGAACGACTTTTGTGCTCTGATAGAGGTAAGAATAGTGAAAAGTTGTATATATGGAAGCTTTGTGCTCTATCAAATGTAAGATAAGTGGAAATTTTTGTTTCAAAAATATGGATCTAGGTATGTTTGATAAATTGTTTCCTAGCCTAAAAACTAGGGCGCAACTAGAAGGAAGAAGATTTGAGATGAGTAGATATGATAAGAATAGTGAAATATATGTTATTCCTATGCATAGAAAGAATGTTTGGACTAATAAATGGATGGAAGATCCTAGAAATAATTGTTTGCAGGTTAGCTACCATGATCCTAGTGTGCAATATAAGAAAGGATGGGGAACATTTAAAAGAAAACAAGGATTAACCCTTTGTTACAGTTGCAGAAGACCGAGACATCTAGCTAAGGAATGTACTGGTAGAAGATCTAGTTGTATTTGTTGTAAAGATATGGACCATGAAGTTTTAGATTGCCCTAGAATGATAGCTAAGCTTCAAAAAATGAATATGAGACAAGAAGACCATGAGAAAAGTCAAGAAACTGAGGCTATGGAAGAACCCTAGAAGAAATTAGAGACTATACTATTACAGATGAAAGAAACCCTGAATGACCATAGAGATACTAATCTATCAGAGATCTTAAAAAATAAAGAACAAATAGAAATAAGAATAGGAGACTTCGACATTGACTGTACTCTAGATGAAGAAACACAGGTGAATATCATGACAAAAAGAACTTGGGAAATTTTGGGAAAGCCTGCTATGATTCCTTCATTGGGAGGAATAGGATTATTTAGAGGAAAGTTGATAACCCTATGTGGAATCCTTACCCAGATATCTATGAGTGCTCATGGAACTTCAACAGAAGAAGATTTTGAAGTTGTTAAATTTATTGAGAGAAATGCCCCATTTTCTATATTACTAGGAAAACCTTGGATTGAATGGGATTAGGCCAGAAGGAAAGAAGAAGAAGTCTTAGAGAAGAAAAAAAAAGAATTAAAAGATTTCATGACTAGGAGGATCACACACTTGATTGAAGAACATGAGAACATATCAAAGCTATTTAGAACCACAAACTTGGTTATCGAACTTTAAAGAACACAAGAAGACTCACAAAATACTAAAGCACCTACCCTAGATAAAGAAGAAGTATTTCCCTTGAATCCTAGGAAAAAATCTCAACAACACGAAGTTAATATGCCAAGAGGAGATAAGAATCATAATGGAAAGAGGAATACCGAGAAAAAGCTCACTGGAAAGCAGGATAGAAAACTAAGCAAGAAGAGATCAAAGATCGAAAAGTTATAGAAGGTTCCAGAGGGAACTTTACAGAAGGAAAATTTACAAAACTTGAACTTCGTCGGGATATTGGAACAACGTCGCATGGAAATTCGCCATGGCGAAGAAATATAGCCATTGGAAATAGTATAACTGTTAGACCGATACCCTGAATGGTTAGAATTCCATTTGTGGTCAGAAAGCCTGCCATCAGACCATTGGGACCGTGTCGTAACAGACCGAATTGAATTAATGAAGGTCTCTTATCCATTGGAGAGATCCATTATGTTGTTGTCTACTTATTCCGTCAAGCCTTTCACTGAGAACACTTTTTCCAATCGTGATTACCCATGCCTTCAGATAAGTTGATTTCACACATTGATCATCGTGCTATCACCATCCATCCTGTTGCATTGAGTAGTTATTCTTCAAACCCGAGATATTCAACCATGAGCGTGTATGTTTGAATAACTTAGCAGAGTTGAAGAGTCTGTGAAGGAGGTACTCATCGACCTCATGACTGAAAGAGTAATTTCTATGTCTGTGGGTGTACAAGCATCATCAACAAGAGGAGTGCAAGCCTCTCTGTTGACTGCTCGCGGATCTGGACCATCTCGAGTCATCACAGAAAAGAGAACCAAGCAGAAATATGACCTAGCAGATGCAAAGCTAATCCCTACCATATTACCCGACTACATCCCACCTCTAGCCGGCATGGTGAGTCGTGATAGTGTGTCGAGAGATTTTGAGTACACCATCATTATTGCGTACCTCCCAAAGGGGATACACAGTTTTAGCGCAGCAGGACAAGATCACAATGTTGAAGTTCAATGACTTCAACTTAGGAGACTGAAAGAACCATAGTATCCTCAACCCATATAAATACTTGACCAGGATGAAAGGGAACTAAAAAATAATCCCCCAGTCATGGACGATGAACCTGACATAGTCCACCCTGTTGAATGTAATGAAAATCACACACTTTGGAAGGCACTAGGAATTTAACGCCTATGTCAAGCTCCTACTTTCATGTTACCATGGCATATGCTTATGGCTATACTGTCGTATCACAGTCGATTCATCACTGATCCATTGGATCACTGGATTAAGTATGCAACGACCTTACCCACAAAACTTCTATCCAGGGAAAGACATAGATCATGTGTTAGCACAAAAGATCAAGGATACATACGACGATGTTGAGGAGGGGACTCAAGGCTACAAGGTAACTTCCATCTAGAATGGAATAGTGTTCCTAGCATGCCAATTAATCGCAGGAAATCTAGTAAGGAATAACAGACCCACGCAGGTCATAGGCTTTGTCATTTACCTCGCAGGAAAATGCGTGGAAGGCGTACAGATGAACTGGGCGAAGTACCTAGTTAATCAGCTGGAATTAAAATATCGTGAAGCACAGGATCAAGGCTATGAGTTCCACTTTAAGTGGCTCTTGATCCTCACTGTGTTTATTTCTTGGGAGATGATGGAAGGTGCGAACTTCCCATACATTGATCCGTTCGAGCTGCTTGCTGCGAAGTTCACCATGCTCTGGTACTCGAGCGATATGGGTAAACAGTGGTAGTTGAACATAGTCTTTCACACATACTATATCCAGTTGAAGAGGGCTATTGAAGCCGAACCTCGCATGACTCTGAACACCCTACAACAATTTGGACCCCTCATGATGTTCCGAGTAGATTGACACTTCATGTATATTACTGCGCAAGCAGATGAACATAAGGAGGAGCTTCAGTCATACTAAAATCTCATAGAATAGGACCTCGAGGAGATAACTAAGTACTAGTCAGTAGACTTCCTTATCCCCGCTAACCCTGCATAGATGTCTAATCATGAACTTGATAGCTCGGAGGTCGCTCACAAAGAACATGAAACACCCAAAACCAGTAGAAGGAAGAAGACTGAGGAAGTCCAAGACTTAAGCAGTTCCTAAGAAAAGATGGCTTCAGTATTACCTGGCTGAGGGGGTGATGATGAAGTAGAAGAGATAAATGGAAAAGAACATGAATAAAAGAAAGGAGAGGTAACACTGGCTAGAGATGAGGTTGATCCCTTGAAGAAGAGGAAGGTTTCTCCCCTGAATTCCTCTTTTCGAAAGAAATCTAGAGCTACCTTGACCAATATGCAAACTGTGCTCACTATTGATGACTTTGACTTCATCATCGCAGTTGTAAACGACACCTCACAAGAAATATTACAAAAACAGGAAGCCAAGTAGGATGATATGTACGAAATAATCGAGGTTGAACTCTAGGGGTACAAAATGATGTTCATTCTTGTCACGCAGTGTCCACTATGCCCCTACCATAGGGAGAACCAGAGTTGGGAGATGAGCCATCCCAACTCTGCCAACTAGCTGACGGGAATGAAGATCACCTTCATCGCGCATAGGATCAAATAGAACAAGACACCTAGACCTTGAAGCAAGTGAAATAAGTACTCATAGAACAACACTAACTTGCAGAGTAGGAGAAGGCCGTTGTCCAGACCAAGTTTGAAGGGGAGAAAGAAAAGATTCAACAAGAAAAATAATAGTTTCTCGTAGAGCAACTCGAAGTGAAAGAAGCAGTCAACAGAGCACTCTGCTCCGTGATAGGTTTAGAAACAAAGGTATAAGACCGTGTGGAGCATCAAGTAGAGCATCTTGCAGAATCTATCCAACAACTACAACAATTAATAACAAACTTACATCTCCGCATAGTGCCTAGTAATCTGTAGGATGTAAGGGACTAAAGAGAAGCAACTGCCTAGATCATAGTTGAAAGAATCAAGGCCCTCGCCATGGAATGTAAGAAACTAAGTGATCACAGTGCCCAGACTTATGAGAAACTCACTGAGAATCCAAAACTGAAGGCACTGGAGTCATATCTCCAGGAGGTGAAGCAACAAGAATAAACAATACAAGCATAGTTGAAGCCCCTGTCAGTTGTTGAAAGGATGAAATGATCCCAAGAGTAGCACACCGCTCAACAAAAGGTCCACACCATTCAGAGTAGAGCCATGGAAGTGACTCAGAGGCTCCAACCTATACAGGACGAGGCTTACCAATTGTTCTCAAAGATCGAAGGCCGAGGAGCAGAGCTGGATCAAGTTGTCACTACAGATGAACAGTGCCTAGAGGGACCTCTCAACAAAGCTTTCATCCAAGAGTTTGTCGAGTAGGACGCCATGGAATAGCAACAATTCAAAGTAGCTCGAGCTAATATCGAGGCTTTTGAAGCATATCTACCCATATCAGAGTGACTCGAGATGAGTCACAAGTGAGTGTTGGGGGCCTGTTGGCCCTTGACCTTGTAATATACCAGATATAAAAAGTATGTACAATAGAAATAAAATGCTAGCAATGGCAGAATAACAGTAATATAACTAGCATAATCTCCACAATAAAACAGAAATGATATAAGAACAACAACAAAAATAGCACTTTGATTTAGAAAGCAATGTTCATGGGCCTCTTCGAGGGGGAAACCTCCATTCGAGAAACTCTCTCTTACAATAATCTCCAAGCTAGGGTTTTCATACCCTCTACCCTTATTTATACTAAATATGTCTATCAAGAGAAGCATCTAGAGGAAGATCCTTCTAGAAGCGAAAGCTTCTATTAGGTCTTCTTACATCCGCCTTATTCTATTTTATTGAAAGTCCTTATTAATATTGACCTTTATTACATCTGAATATATTGATCTACCTATGTGCAGGTTAGGACCCTAACATGTCCGCCCCCTTAAAAACAACCTTGTCCTCAAGGCTTGAGATGTGGAAACTACTGCATAATGGTAGTTGGTTCCCAAGTGGCATCCATTGGAGTTGTATCTTTCCACTGGAATATCACTTCCTTGATGGTTCTCTAACACATGCGATGCTCACACTGGTCCAAAACTGCTTCTGGCTATAGCCAAATGGATCCTTCTTCAGCTAACTCAGGAAGGTTGGTTTGAATTTGGCACCTAGTTCCAATCACCTTCTTTAAGCATGAAAGATGAAAAATAGGATGTAGCTTTGACTGACTGGGCAGAGCTAACTGATAGGCGACTTGTACCACATGCTTGAGAACTATATAAGGACCATAAAATTTGGGAGCTGGCTTTTGACAATGCTCGACCTTGAGGAAAGTTTGGTTGTATGGTTGTAGTCGCAGAAATAGTTGATCCCCTTCTGCAAATTGACGTTCATAGCAACCTTGATCTGCTTGTTTCTTCATGCGATTTTGTGCCATGACCAAGTTCTCTTTAAGGGTATGAAGAATATCCTCTCGAACTATAAGTGTTTGGTCAACCACCTAGACCTTCAAGGTATCTGGTAAGTATGAGAGAACTGAAGGTGGCTTCTGTCCATATACCGCATCAAAAGGAGTCATGCGTGTAGTTGTATGGTAGGAAGTGTTGTACCACCATTCATCTAGGGTTAACCATTGAACCCACTGATTTTGATTTTCAAAGGAAAAAAACCTCAGATATGTTTCCAAACACTTGTTGACAACTTCCGTTTGACCATCAGTCTGGGGATGATAAGTTGTGCTGAGATGCAATTGGGTGCCCTGTAGCTTAAACAGTTCTTGCCAAAAATTGCTTGTGAAAGTTGGGTCATGATCAGAAACAATAGAGTGTGGCATGCCATGAAGATTGAAGACCTGGTCCATGAAAATTTGAGCCACCATGGATGCAATAAATGGGTGTTGAAGAGCTCAGAAATGAGCATACTTGGAAAGGAAATCCACAACCACCATTATGACTGATTTATTTCCCGATTTGGGTAAGACGGTAATAAATTCCATAGAGATATCCTTCCAAATAGCAGGTGGAATCGGAATCGGTTGTAGTGTGCCCAGATATTTGACTATTTCTCGCTTGTTGCATTGACACACCTCACATTCAGCGACAAAATTACAGATGTCCTGTTTCATACCATCCCAGAAAAAAGAACGTTTGACCCTGTCATAGGTTTTGGTGAACCCGAAGTGCCCCGCTGTGGGTGTAGCATGAAGCTCAGGAAGTACCGTGGAATTAAGATTTTATTGTTTACTTAAATACAAAAAGCCTTTGTATTGAAGATCATCCTGGAGCCAAGAGTACCCTGGGGGAGATGGAGCATTGTTCTTCAATTGTTGGATCAGATGCGAACTTTTGGGATCTTGTAGCCATTCCTGGTGCACAGCTTGGAGCCAATCTAGTAGAATGAAGGAAAGAGAAAAAAACGATCCTTCTTCTTCATATTTTCGGGACAGTGCATCTGCCACCACATTGTCTTCTCCCTTCTTATAAATGATCTCATAATCATATCCAAAGATCTTAGTCACCCACTTTTTTTTCTTCGGGGAGGAAATGCGTTGTTCCAGAAAGTACTTGAGGCTTTGATGGTCTGACTTAATTTGGAAACGTTGCCCCAAGAGATAAGGGCACCACAGATCAATGACATGTAGAATAGACAACATTTCCTTTTCATAAATGGGTTTGTCTAGATTCCTTTTCGATAGTTTCCTGCTGGTGAAGGCCAAAGGTCGACCCTCCTACATAAGGACAACACCGATTGCTTTCATTGAGGCATCACATTCCAACACAAAGGTCTTTGTGAAATTAGGAAGGGCTAGAACCAGAGTGGTGCACATGGTTTTCTTCAAGGTTTGAAAATCTTGAGCTGCGGCTGGAGTCCAAGTAAAAGAGTTCTTTCTGAGGAGAGAAGTGAAAGGTGTTGCAATCTTTCCATAATTCTTAAGAAACTTTCTATAATACCCCGTTAAGCCCATAAATACATGCAAGATTTTGATAGTCTTTGGGTGCGGCTAGTCTTGCATATCTTCAATCTTTTTCAGATCCACCCTGACGCCATCCTTGCCAACTAGATGACCCAAGTATTCTACTTTTGAGGCACCAAAATCACATTTAGACTGTTTCAGGAAAAGTTGGTGCTGAGAGAGTAGATGGAGAACTCGATCCACATGAGTAATATGGTTTGTCCAGGTTTTGCTATAGATGAGGACATCATCAAAGAAAACTAAGAAAAAATGATGGAGAAAGGGATGGAAGACATGATTCATGAGGCTTTGGAAGGTGGAGGGGGAATTACACAGGCCAAAGGGCATGACCAAAAACTCATAGTGGCCCTCATGAGTTTGAAAGGCCATCTTGGGAATGTCTGCCTCTTTCATAAGTATCTAGTGATAGCCCGAGCGAAGATCAAGTTTAGTAAAGAATTGCGCGCCACTCAATTCATTCAGGAGGTCATCAATGACAGTAATGGGAAATTTGTCTTTAATGGTTAATTTGTTGAGGGCACGGAAGTCAGGACACATTCTCCAAGAACCTTCTTTCTTCAAGACCATGACTATAGGAGAAGAGTAAGGGCTCGTACTAGGGTGGATAACACCTGTATTAAGGAGTTCCTAGACCATTTTCTCAATTTCATTTTTTTGTGAAAAGGGGTGGCAATACAGACTGATATTGGGAGGAAGGATTCTAGGGACAAGGGGAATGGAATGATCATGAACACTGCGGGAAGGAGAGAGTCCTTGGGGAGTGGAAAATACCATTTGATGTTTAGAAAGGAGGGCTTGGAGGTCTTGCGGCACCGAGGGTGTCTTTGTTTCTTGTATGGCATGGAGTTGGGAAATGACACCAAAATGACCTTTTTTGAGCAGCTTTTCCATGCGATGGAAACTAATGACCTCAAGTGAACCAACAGTGATGCCTTGGAATTTATATTGGTGGCCTTCCTAGTCAGATTGCATGGTTAATGCCTTAAAATCCATGAGAATGGGACCCAAAGTTCTTAGCCAGTCTGTACCCAACACAATGTCACAACCACCCATGTCTATAGAAAACATATGGGATTTTAGGTGGTAGTCATCGATTTGGAGACGCAAATTTTCACAGTGCCCTCCACATTTCATGGAACCACAATTGACAATAATTATTTGGAAATTGTTGACGACATGGATGTAGCAATGAGTTTCTTGGGCAATGCGATGATGAATAAAATTATGGGTTCTTCCGCTATCAACCAAAATGATGACCTTCCAATGCTTGATGTAGCCGATTAACTTGAGGGTTTGGGGAGCGGAGAAGCCAGTGAGAGCACTGAGGGAAATGACTGGTTCCACTTTGGGAGGGTCTAAGGGAGGGGTTATGTCAGTGATTTTAGGTGATTCAGACACAAGGGGAGTTTCAACATCCTCTTCCAAAATATCCTCAAAGTTGGCCATAAAAAGATTTTGTTTCTTATAGTTGTGGTCCAAGAAATATTTTTCATCACAATTATAACAAAGGCCTTTGAGTTGGCATTCAACCATTTCAGCCTTAGTCAATTTTTGGATCTTTAATGGGGCGGAGGAAGTAGTGGGATTTATGGGTTTAGGGCGAGGGATAAAGGAGGGTTTTTGGTTTTGAGAGGATACAACTTGTTGTTCTTCTTTATCTCTTTTAGTATCCTCCACCTGACTCGAGGGTCGAGCCATGAGGACATGGGCCCGAATCTCATCCTTGAGGCCACTGATAAAACACTCTCAAAAGAAAGCATCAGTCATGCCCTCTGTTCAAAAAGCCAGGCACTCAAAGGAAGCTATGAATTCTTCTACCGTTCCTAATTGTTTCAAATTTGTCAAATGGCCCAAATGGTTGGTGTCTGTGTCAAAGCGTTCATAAAGCTTAGTCACAAATTGGGTCCAAGCAATATATCCTTGACAGGAAGTTTTTCTCCATTTCCACCATTGCCAACGTTCTTGATCTAGATGGAGAACACCATACCGAAGTTTGGCCAAGTCATCTGTAATGTCGTATAAAGAGAAATAATGTTCCATTTGGGTTACCCAACCAGTGGGGTCTGAGCCATAAAATTTGGTCACATCCACCCATGGAAGGCGTAGGTCACGTTGAAAGTGATGGGGCTGAAAGGTATGGGAATGGGAGGAATGTTTACCTTCAGTCTTTGGAGGTGCGTCAGAGAAAGGGTCATCTATAGGGATCTTCAGTTTGGTGCAGAGTGATGCAAAGAAAGATTCAAGATGGGTGGTCAGTTCTTGTTTGAATTCCTCCATTGAGGACTACATGGTTGTATTTATGGTTGTATTGATGGATGTATCGATGGAGGCAATAATAGCACTGAGTTGTTTCACTTCTTTTTGGGTCTTGAGGAAGCCAGATTGCAAGGTGTTGAAGAGAGCTTCCATGTCTTGGCTACGGGTATGGACCATGAGGATGGGTGAACTAAAAAGGGGAGGGCAGGGTCAATTTTTTTTTCTGAAAAATGATATGGATGAATGTGATAAGGGTGAAGAGATGAATCCAATGGAATAGGTCTCAAATAATGGTGAAAATATTTCTAGACTTTTTTTTTTTTTACACCTGCAGAGTTATACTCCAGTCTGAAGATAATGCAATGATGAAATCCCCAAATGCTTAACTAGAAAGAACTGTGTATTTACTTGGCATCCTGAACACAGTTGCACGACAATAGATCTTGTTTGTTTTAATTTGTTTATGTTTCTGTCTCCTAAGGGTTAGTTATTTAAGGGCTATACAGACAAGAGTTTTCCCTATGCTATAGCTCTCTGATATACGTGCGGGGTCCAATAGTAGTACTCGGCCTAATATCTCATGGAACTAACTAAGAAGGATAGACCATACCTTTAGTCATACTACCAGACTACCTAGGTACTAGAGTGTATCTTCCCGAGTGTTGTTCTCGGTGGCACTATAGCAGTTAGACAACTGATCGGTTTATCTAAAGAGGGCTTCAAGAAATCTAGGCCGATCCATACACAGGTGTTGTCTGATGTGCTACCACTTGAAGGGGTACCAATAGGGGTTACAAGGGTGGCCAACAGACATGCACTTAAGAACCACTTGTATTTCCTGCGTGTATGAATCCCTCAACCAAGGTTTTATGCATGTGATGACAGATCTCTATGGATTAAAGACGTCGGAATACGTCTCTACCCTGGAAAATAAATTCCCACAATTTATTCCAAGGAAAGTGTTCTGATACCACTTGTAATATACCAAATATAAAAAGTATGCAGAACAGAAATAAAATGATAGCAATGGTAGAATAACAGTAATATAACAAGCATAATCTCCACAATAACACATAAATGATATAAGAACAACGACAAAAATAACACTTTGATTCAGAAAGCAATGTTCACGGGCCTCTTTGAGGGGGCAACCTCTAGTCGAGCAACGCTCTATTACAATAATCTCCAAGATAGGGTTTTCATACCCTCGACCCTTATTTATACTAAATATGTCCATCAAGAGAAGCATCTAGAGGAAGATCCTTCTAGAAGAGGAAGCTTCTATTAGGTCTTCTCACATCCACCTTATTCTATTTTATTGAAAGGACTTATTCATATTGACCTTTATTACATCCAAATATATTGATCTACTTATGTGCGGGTTAGGACACTAACAGACCAAGTTTTGAGGATTCTTGGTCATGTTTGAACTATTTTTGGGAATTCGAGAGCTTGTTGAAGGCGGAGCACAAGACGAAGCGGAGATCACAGGATCTCGGCCCCTTTTTAGGGATTTTTGGATTTTGGGCTTATGTAGTGGGTATGGGGATGTTAGACCATGGGTTTACCCATGTTTAGGCTCGATTTTTTAATGTATAAATAGAAATATAGGTGATGTAAGAAGAAAAAGAAGTGTGCTAAGTGCTAGAGTTCGATCTATGTCATAGAAGAGTTGTAAGTTGTGCTAAGTGCAAGTAATACTTGTAAGTGCTTCATGCATACTGTGTGAGACTTGCAGACCTAAGTGAAAGTGATTGTAAGAGACCGTGGAAGGCTTTGTGCTATAACTCGAGGAAGGATGATCTTGCGAAGATTGTGTAGATCTCTTGTCCTCTACGAAGTTGATCTTGAGGCTCTGTGCATGTAAGAAGATTGAAAGAAGCTAATAAAGAAGACAAAGATTTGGTGGATGTAGCCCCAGGGTGGGGGTAAACCACATATATCTCGTGTTATGGTTGCTTTGTTCAATGTATTAATGTGTTTATGTGTTTACTTGTTTAGATGCTTTGATATAGATGAATGATAGATAGATCTGTTGATGTTGCGTTCTTAATAATATGGATGAATCCTAGATCCGATCTATGTGGATATGATTAGTGCTTGAACATACTAGATCTGGTTGAATGTTGCGATGCTATGTAATTAGGGTTTTGTCTGCGAACTAGATATTGGTTTGATACTGATGAACTGTAATTTCTAAGTGCTTTGATAAGGTGTTACAATCACAGATATGTGTCCCAACTAAGGTTGCAGACACTGGAGTCCTACAACCACCCATTCCTCTACCTTAGGTGGGACCTCATTTGCTTCGTAGGTGTTGCCTAAAGGGTTGGTAGTTAGGGTTTTGTTGGTGCACTATTGTAGCGTTGAACCCTGGGTCTGCCCCTGTGCCAACATTTTTATTTTAGTCTTTGAATATTCTTGGTCCTTTTCTGAGGAATTCTCTTTGTGAATAGATTACTTTTTTCAATCATTAATATTTTATATTTTTTTGAGAAATAAAGATTCAGGTTTCTTTTTAGTATGCCCTATTTTTATATTACAAGTATCAATATATATCTTTCATAAATTACAGATAAGTATCACCTTGTTGTAAGGGCTAGTCGACTCCATCGACTAGACCCGACAGTTGACTAAGAGATAGTTGGTAAATTTTCCAAGTTGGAATTATAAGTCGGTCGAAGTCTCTTTTAACTGGCCAAATGAGGAAGTTAAGTAGTTACAAAAACCTAGTAACCGAATATATAGGTATAAATAGACAAGCTCTATGAGAAATATTATATCTATTGTGTTGTATTGACATATCATATAATAAAGTGTTGTTCTTTGGGATTACACTACTTTGTGTATGTATCTATCTATATGTATATGAATCTATTCTTATTTATGTGTTGAACTACTGGTAACAATCCCCTACTTTTCCCTAGATTAAAACACTGGCTTTGTTGTTGTAAGTTCTGAATCTGGCCATTCAAACGTTCATGTAGATGATAAATCTATAAGACATACATGAGTGGTGGGAGTGAAAAACCAAAAATTACATTAATAACTAACCACGAAGAAACAACCTAATGCTAGAAGAATCACGTTTGTGATTTTTCTCAGAGGCTCACAAACAATTTCTAGAAGTTATTTTGTAAGCCTTGTTCGAGTACATAAACAAATATGGTAATGCGTAAATTGAATCCGAACGAAAAATTAACCCTCGATATCACAAATGAGGGTCAAATGAATATGCATGAGTGGGTTGAAAGAATAGTTGAATATTACATAACAGAACAAGCTATCAAGGATTGAACATCCCTCGATACAGTCAAAGATAAATTCTACACAGAGCTACATGACAGATTCCCATGCACAATTCCCATACTACTGCACAAATTTTTTTTCAACAAAGGCATAGGTGACAATGTCAAATTTTGACCTCGACTTGTCACACCACCATTAAATAGTCACTGGTAAGAGAGAGAAGAAAAGTGGGTTGAATTTCTAGATGCAAGGTGGAAAGATACAAAACAAGCATGGGACTAGTTTTGAGCAAATAAACATGGAAAATCTCATCGACTCCAAGTAGGTCAAGGCAGTGTTTACAGGTCAGCTAATCCATGAGATTCTAGGAAACCAACCAGCCCCCAAATTAGAGACTTTCTTCAACAAAGTATTCATATCGATGAACAGTCTACACGATTATGGTAAAAGTTGACAAGCATGGAAATTTACGCGACACAATGATTGTCATGCTAGAAATAAATGAATTTGATAAAATTCTCATTCACATCAAGGATCTCACGGAAATTCCCCCTTGCAAAATCTTATATCAATAGAACAAAATATAAAAAATTATAGTGATGAACCAACACGTTTGATAGAATGATGTCTCGAATATAAATACGAAAGTTGTCAGACTAAAGAACTAAAGTATTGAGAAAGAAATAAAAAATTACTACTTGAATAACATCTGCTCAAATACCAACTGACGGAAGATTCGATAGAAGAACAACCAAATAAGATTCCCAACTCCCATCTGAAAATCATTATAAGTCGAGGATAAAAAAAATCTAACATTCCTAAAGAAGCCATGGGACTCAATAATATTTCTCTTTACGAATGAGATGAGGACCCAAGAAGACATTGGTTTGTTTGTGAAAAAACATGGGATGCAAAAGACATCTCAGATGAAGATAATAATATGGCACAATTTGGTGTCCTTCATTGACATTGTTGGAGCCGCCTTTGTTTTTTTTTTAGCCTGTTTAAAATTTCATATCTTAATGCTTGAAATCAAAAGTCAGTTTTCATATTTTCTTTTATTTTTTCCCAAAATATCAGAAGTCTCATCACGCAAACAACGACGGTTATCATACTCTTAAGGTGAGATTTTTTTTTTTTTATCGCTTAAACGAGTCTCTCCTTTTTACCTCAGGATGACGCATGTCAGGAGTTCTAGATCACATAGTTTACAAGTCCCGAGGGGAGAAACGACAAACTAGTTTTAAAAAAAGTTTACCCAGATCATTACCGAGAGTAAAAATACTCTAAACCGTAGCTAAGCATCATCGGGATTTCATGTCTTGGTGTTTGCTAGCTCCAAAAGTCTTACCGTCGTAACCTCAATAGACGAAACCGCAAGATTCTTATTTTAGTAACCCGGGTTAATTTTAAAGGTAAAACATTTAGCCACGGATAAGCTATGTCGGGAATTCATAACTCGGTGTGTTTTCCCTCAAAATGTATACCTTCGAAGCCCCAAGTCATGAAGTCGCGATATAAATTTAAATGTAATTAATTAAACACTTAATCCTGGTTACGTTTTGTATTAACCAAAGCTAATTGTCGCAATCTCGGGTTTTAGAGGTGTAAAGGGTTAAAGTGAAAACTCCGGATGAGGAAAATGCTGAAAGATTAATTAACATTTAAAAAAAAAAACTTGATTAATTAATCTAAGCCAGCATTTCCATTGTTTTAATACAAAAATAAATATGTACAGTCTCCGAGGCTATTTTAAACTTTCTTTGCGCCAACTTGCATTACGAACTGTCAAAATTTATGACATTAATTAGAAATGAGGGGAATTGACAAGTAAGGGTTTGGTTTCTATTTCTAAATTTACATTTAAGAATGATTTGACCGTTCTGTCGTTAAGGACGACCTAGTTTTAAATAGTCGAAGACATGAATCTTTTATTTGTTGTCTCAAATTTCATTTCTATTCTACGCAGAGCCAACTTTTCATGAGCGAACTAATTTCTATATGTATACATTTTTTTTATCGCAGGAGAGCTAAAGTAGAATCCCCCGCCATGGCCTCGAGAAAGGAATCTAAAGCCACTATTGAGGTTTCACGACAAGGTTCAGACAACATTTATGATACTTCACCTCGAAGTGTCGACTCTGTTAGGACCTGGTCATATATTTTTGAGGTTCTACAGTTTGAATTGGTAGATGTTTCAGATGATTCCAATGAAAATGAAAAAACCAACCTGATCACCAAGTATAAGATCGTCATCCAGGCTCAAATGCATAAAGTAGCGGCTAGGCCACATCTTCTCCCTTACTACGATATGGTTCGGTGGGCATTAGACCATGTAGATATACCAACCAGAACCATCATCAACGAGTAGAGGGTCACCATTAGGACTTTCAGTCCCGAACAATTGTAGGCTATGTACAAGTTTCCAGCCATGTCGGACTTTGTTTACAATGTTGAATTCCTGGACAATTTTTAACAGAAGGAATGTGTGCAATACAACAAGACTATGTCTAGTTTAATCAAAGATTGGGTTTCATACCCTGCGAAGTTCAGGGCGGACAGTAATGGTATATATTCAATAGCTTCTCTGGAACCACAGTTCAAATATATCGCTATGATGACCTGCAAATTATATGGGAGAGAAGACACCACACATTTTTTCCTTCAGTGGGTGCCTCTAATTCACACGGTCGCCGAAGGCTATTCCTTCAACTAGGCTAAACTACTGTCTGATAGTTTGACCATTCAAGTTACAGAGTATCGAGCACAGAGGGAGAGTGGAAAGATTTCTTCATTCTTTATGTCCGCGTATATAATGGACGCTGTGTGTTTTCTGACACCTTTTCCCTTGATGAGTTTGAGTTGGACTCCATCGGAGGCTGAGCCCATCCACGTCTACCATTCAAAGCTATGGGAAGACAAAGCCTCAGACTTTGTGTATGAAATATTTAACTGGGTGATGGTACCGCTGCATGTCACTATCTTCAGCCACCCACCACCCAGGATCTCAGACAGTATCGCGGTAAATCTGAGTAGTGTATTCGACTGGTACATGGAAGCATAATTTTCATATCTCAGGGTTTTCGGCACTTCTGTTCCTCTGAATGCCTTACCATTGTTCATACCCGATAGGTTGGCTTGCCGTGAGATTGCCAGACAATCCATAATTGGTGGCATAAGCAAGGATCTTAAGGGATATTCTAAGAAGGTATGGCCACCTTTTCCTATTCATTTAAGTTCCTATTCTTTGTTAGATTTCGGGCATGCTAAAGTTGAGGCAGCAGCCTTGGAAGAATTGAACTTGGTTCATGTCGAATTCAAAAAGAACGATCCATAGAGGGTCGTAAGTAATCACTTAGCCAGTTGTGGGATTAAAAAGTTTGAACATGAAATTTTGCCCTCAGATGACATTTTTCGAGGCATGAGATCTTATGCCGAGGTTTTGGCTCGGATACAAGCCCTGTCACCCGAAGAGAGGGCCAATGTTTTAAAATTCCAAGAACATTGACGGAGTTGTCTTCCCCCAGTATTGTAGGGTGAGAATCTAATAAAAATAGAGGTGTAGAAAAAAGAAGATGAAGGCTCCAAAGATACAACACCCAGACAAGAAAAACACCAGGACAGGGGAGAGCAAACTAGGAGCCCGAAACCAGAAATGAAAACTCTCGATCCGTCGAAAAAGCAGACTCCAGTTTCCACTCCAGGCCAATCAACTAAGAAAATCAGAGATCCCATCACCTCCATTACTCCCTTACAGTCAAATAAGGGGAACATAGACATTGGGTGGATTTTCAATGAAGAATTGAGACCTATAAGGATGGAAGAGCTTCCGCCAAATGAGTTCTTTTTTTATAAAAAGAGAAAAGTTGTGGTAAAAATAAAATTCTATCAAGAAGAGGGTTCAATAGACAAGAAGTTCAAGGTATTGACCAATGGGAAAGATATGAAGAAGGAATGATTCATGACAGAAATAGTCAGAACATTAGGGGCATATGCTACGGAAAACGCATTTTCAGTCGGGGTTTTGAAAAATCAGCTGAAGCGAAAAAATCACCTCATCAAAACCTTAGAAGCTAAACTAGTCACAATAGAAGACGCTGCTAAAGACCAGGCAAACACAAGAATAGAACAAGAAAGGATGGTCGATAAAAAGGAAATTGAGCTTCTCAAAGCTAAGCTCGAACAAGCAGAGCTAGTAGCTCATACCAATCAAATACAGGCAGGCCAACAAAGAGACTTGATAGGGCAGCTATAGTTTAGATTAGAGTTCATCGAAAGCCAAGTTATAAATACCAGGATATTCCAGTCCCAAGCTATGGAGATTCGGAGCAGGGTTTTTGCATCCCAGTGAAGTTTACTTGCCAAGGTAGAGATGATTTGGGACAATTGTCTGCTTATTGATCAAGTATTAGAAAACTTATCTGTCAGAGAGAGAGAAGCTGGAGCAACTCGGGTCGCATTTCAAGAGGCTGTAATAGCTACAACAAATAGGGAATCAGGAAAAAGTTCTAAGTTTTCCATTTCGGAACATACCCGAGGTAATATTTTATTGAAAGAATGGGAACGCAGCATATCAAAAGGCAAATTTCAAATCAAGAAAGTAAGGAAATCCTGTGAAGAGGCTTTCGGTTCTATAGATGGAAATATGTTAGGCATTGATAGCAAAAGTAATGCTGAGGCATTGAGCCAAATGAATATCGCGAAACTCTTTCTTGATATAAATGAGAAAGAAGAAAGAGATTCGATCGAAGTCTCACAAGTAACTCTGGCAGACATAGTTCAAATAGATAAATGGATTATTAAACCAAGTGTGCAATTGTGCACTATCGACACCCCAGACCAACAGATGGAAGAAAGGTTGCCGCAATTAGTCAGAGATTGTTACATTTTTGAGGCCAATTGTCAAGCGGAACCTTCAAGGTTGATATCTCGGTTGGTGGAAAAATGTGTTACTTGTACCAAGAATGCAAGAGGGCATGCTTGTGGTACCAAATAAAGACATAGGATAAAGAAATGAAACGATTTATCTCCTTCTCGTTGTAACTGAAAATCCTGGAACGATTGGGATTCCATCATATGTAAATTTGTATAAATATACAATAGAAGGAAGGAACAAAGGATGGACCTTTTTGGGTCGATTGTAATAGAGATTTTTCTCCCTCGAGAGTTAATATAAAGCAAATCCGAAGATTCTCAATTCTGTCATGACTGTTTTATGAGTTTGTTTCCTTATATTTCATATTTCATTTCATTTCATATATGTATCTGATGAATGTTTCGCTATAATTTAGTACAACCTCTACTATAGTGAATAAATTTTACTTTACTATATTGTTTACTGTTTTTCCTCTGTACCAGCTATCAGTAGGTATAAGACCAGTGAACATTTTAGATTTCTATATATATATTATGCTTCATCAGGTTATTTCCTTATCTTTTTTTTTCTTCTGTTTATAAGTGAGATTCTCCCTTGATAGGAGCCTTACATGATAGACAACTTAATGTTTTTCTTACACCTCATACACATTTATTAAAACATAACTCAGTTATGGGAAAGGGCCTTTGGATTGCATCCTATTTTAACTATCGGAGCTATAACTCTCCTTTATATGACTGAAATCGAGACAACATCTAAAAAATTCTTTGAGATTTTCTTATCATTATGTTCGTCTATGATTGTCCCTGTGATAAGACAACCTAATATTGAACCCGGACTATCAGATCAAACACATATTGCCTTGAATATCTTTTATACTATTCTTAAAACAACCACTACCTGGGTAGAACTGGAACATTTGTGGGCATCGATTGAAAGGGACATAAACATCCAGGAACAGTTGGAAGCTAGACAACAACCTAGAAATCAACCCTAGTTTCACTTGTCGAAGGTTGAAATTTCTTCCTTCTCTACCCCTTACTCACTTTCAGATTGATCCAGGTGGATATTGGTGGCCACCCACCTATTCCACTTGTACCCCCACCATTTCTTCTTTTATTTTTTCATTTTCCGCACAGTTTACTATTTTTAGCAGTTTTTCGGGTCCTAAACTTCCGGAGCTGTTTTGAGGCCTTAAACAAAGTTTTTTGGGAAAACGAAGAGAAACATGGATTACAATTTGATGTCTCTCACCCAAAAGTTTTATTCCTCAGATATATATTTCTAACGAGGTATGGAACGCGTCAAATAGAGATCGTATGCCAAAGTTACGTCCCCGAGAAGTTGATGTACCAACTTACCCAAACGGGGCCCATAGTCTTGGCGTTTCATCTCCTAGGGTTAGGTCTTTGGAAATTTAGGGTTTTCCATTATTTATCAATAAGAATAGGCCTTCGAGCCTCATTGTAACACAGTTCAGAGGCCAGTAGCCGCCACATCTCTTCTCAAAGATAATCTACCAGCGCCCTAGCTAGTTTATTTCCATTCTGTCTGAAAGCATATTTTAGTCATTTGTTATTAATGAAATGAAGTCTTATTTTCACTGCATCTCTGTGTTTATGTGTATTTATGTATTTCATTGTGTTCCTAAATAAATTTGGATTAGTGGTATCAAAGTAGTCTTCTCATTCTCGATCCTTCTTTGCATGTCCCCAACGAGGTCGGGGTATAAGGAGTTGGAGCTCGATCTGGTTGAACCTTTGCAAGATTAGCCTCGCAAACCCCGATGAATGCTCATGGGGGAAGAAAAGAAAGATGAGGGAGTAGGATATCCTATCAAAATGTTGCTCGAGGAGGCCCTCGAGAAACAAAGGAACGCGATGATGGACAACTTTGCCTAGATTCTTCAACGGATTCCCACTAGCAGTGCATCAACATCCAACAGCCACTCTAGAGGCACCACTCCTTTTAAGGTACAAGTAAACTTTGACATTTCCATATTTGAGGGCCAAATAGATGCAGATGTTGTAGATATATGGTTGACTCTGTTAGAGGGATATTTCTCGATTCATGACTTTTTCGACTGAGAAAAGATTATTTTTGCACTCCTCAAAGCCGCCCCCCATGTCAAAGATTGGTGGGAAACCTATTGGGAGCAATAGGACGAGGGAGAACCCTCTCTGTTCTCGGCTGCACCCACTTGGAATTCTTTCCGAGATGCCATCAAGGGACAATATTATCCTCTGGGGAACCATGAGGAAAAATACATACAATGGACTACGTTGCGGCAACAAAGGGACCAAGATGTGCATGAGATGACGAATCTGTTTCATACAATACGCACAAATTTGGGTATCAAAGATTTAGAGAAACATTTGGTGTTAAAATACCACAGTTTCTTCCACAGATACATTCGTGAGAAAATGGAGTTCCTTGACATCTCCTCGCTTGGTGTGGCATACCGATATGCTGCCAAGATTGAGCAAAAGTTCAAACAGAAGAGGCGAGACTTTGGGTTTGAAAATTAGAAGAAAGAGAAAGGTACCCCCAAACTGCAGAACAAAGGACCAAGCCAAGGTGGGGCAACCCATGAGTTGAAGGCGTATGAATCAGATGCATGCTCTAACTCTGAATCAGAACCTGACAAGCGGAAATATAAGGGGAAGCAGATTATCGATGCAGAGCCCAACGCCACCATTGCCACTACAAAGATCCAGAAGGAGGAACCAAAATATCCAGAGGAGGCGAAGTGTCTCTTCCATTCCAAGATGTGGGTAAAGGGTTCCCCGTTGCAGTTCATTGTCGACAGCAGGAGCTAGAGGAACTTCATCTCGGTAGAGGTCGTGAAGCGGCTGGGGTTGCCGACCACAACACACCCACAACCATACACCATTGGGTGGTTGTACCAAGGATGGGGTCTTTGCATCAGTCAACAATGTCACCTTCCCTACAACATCAAGCCCTTCACGGATGAGGTATTATATGACATTCCTCCTCTTGATGTTTCTGATGTATTATTAGGCCAACCATACTTTTGGAAGCGACATGTTGTGTATGAGTCTAGGCCTCATGCTGTTATTATCACTTTGGGAAATAAGTTGTACAGGATAATGGAGATAGCACCACCTACCACCATCTCTTTCGTTACTGCAAAACAATGCAGTAAGCTCATTTCCAAAACCAGGAAATTTGTTTTCCTGATGATCCGCCCTCGGGGAAAGAGGAAGACTATGGCCATGACCTCCAGACAGGACCCCATTGCACGAAAAAAATAGATGGATAAGTTCATGGAGTAGTACGAGGACATATTCACCTCCCCCACAGGGGTGCCTCTACACTGCCAGGTCAAGCACCCCATTGATCTAATCCTAGGTGTGTGTAATGCCCATAAATATATCTAAACAACGATCCTCATAAGCAATTCATTTCTTAACTAAGACAATACCTATTCAGCATAATATTGATATTCATACCAGCATAATAATGATATTCATACCAGCGACTTCAGCAATTTAGATTCATCAAATATTAATGAATTCATAGTAGAATAAAATAAATGCATAATTTAATAGGATTACCTGGTCCTGATGCTAATCTACGTTGCCAGTTGCCTTGCTTCTTCTCTCCTGCTACCTGCTACACAGTCCAGTCCTGTTGCAAACACAGAAAATAATTGCCAAAAACTATTGTCCACCCTGCCAACTAGGAAAACGACCTAGCTCCAAGATATCTACGGATATCCTGGCCCTCCGAGCCCAAAACCTCTAGCAACTCGGTGCCTGCCTGATCAATATGTCACAACCAGAAAATCCTGTGCCTCAATCTGAGCACACCAATCTCACAGCCCCCTCTCGGATCTCTACCCATAGCAAGAAAACAGTCCTCCGTAGAATCCCCCCCTTCCAACTCCTTCCTTCCTTCCTTATCCCCCCCCTTCACCGACACTCCTCCTTCCATTAAATTCCTTATCCCTACATTTAATTACCCTTATCCATTCCCATTAATTCTTTTATCTTCTCGGGATTCTTATGTGATCCCTTCCTGTGTACGCAACTTAATTTAAATATTATATTTAATTATCCACCTTTTCTATAATACTTTATTAATTAATGATTTAATTAATGATTTAATTAAATCAATCTTTAACCATATTGATTAATGAGTTAATTATACTTAAATTAATCATAATCAAGAATAACTAATCAATAACAAATAATTAGTTAAGGTTATTTTAATAAATAAATATAGTTTAGCTAATCTTTTAGGATTACCTTATTAAATTAATTATAATTTATAATCAAGGGTCGTTACAGTGCGTCACTGCCAATTGGACCCATCTATCGGCGCTCTGTTCTGGAGAATGACGAAGTCAAGAGGCAGATTCAAGAGTTGTTGCAGAAAGGTCTCATCCGGCCAAGTTCATCACCTTGTGGGAGCCCGATTGTCTTGGTGCAGAAGAAGGATGGGACTTGGAGACTTTGCATTGACTATCGGGAACTGAACATGATCACTGTCCATTATAGGTACTAGATCCCATGGATTGATGACCTTCTCGACCAACACAAGGGAAGTTGCAGAACAATCACCACCAGAAGTGGTCCACATACCTGCAATAGTTTCATTTGAACATTAAGTACAAAAAAGGAAGCACCAATAATGTTGCAGATTGCCTTAGTCAACCACCCATCATGGCGCTAACCACTGTGCTCAACTCTTGTGGGCACGAGACTTCCGATTGGTTGGTTCTCTACACAAGTGATCCAAAATTTGGCCACACATACAATACACTCTTGGAGGGTAAGAAAGTTCCCAATTTTCACCTCCAAGATGCTCTTCTTTGTCACTTGGGACACCTTTGTATTCCTTCCTGCAAGCATGCCAAGATGATTTGGGAGGCGCACTACAGTTGGGTCGCTGGGCATTTCAGGGTCGAGAAAATTGTGGTAGTACTGCGAAAGTATTTCTATTGGCCAAACCTTCAATAAGATGTCGGGAAGTACATCAAGTCCTACACTACTTGCGCCATTTCCAAACCAACCATCAAGAAGCAAGGCCTCTATACTCCACTTCCTACCCCCAGTCGACCTTGGGAATCCATCTCTATGGATTACATGTCGGGCCTTCCTTCTACTAAGCATGGAAATGACTGTATTTTTGTGGTCGTCGATCGATTCTCGAAGATGTCCATTATGATGGTCTGCAAGAAGAATATCATAGCAGAAGCCACTGCTAAACTCTTCTTTGAACAAGCATGGGTACACTTTGGAATTCCACAGTCTATCATCTCAGATCAGGACAGTAGGTTCCTCAATATATTTTGGTCCAGCCTCTGGTCGATGCCAGACACCAAGCTCACCAAGTCCACAAATTTCCATCCACAAACTGATGGCTAGATAGAGGTTGTCAACCGGATGATTGTACACATTATGTGCATGTACAATTCAAAGCATCCATTCACATGGGATGAGATCCTCCCCTATGTACAACACAGCTACAACCGGGCTCTCCATATCTCAACCAACCACAACCCCTTTCAAGTGGGCTTGGGATTCCAACCACTATGTCCCATTGACATAGCCATTCCATTTGTGGCTACTCAAGAAGATTCAGCTCATGTCCAGTCTTAGGCTAATAAGGCAAACAACTTCATTGAGAACATTCAAAACATCTTCCAACAGGTTCAAGACATCTTGGATAGAGCCAATGCTAAGTACAAGCAGCGACATGATCAACATCAGGTGCCACAGAACTTCGAGGTGGGTGAAAAAGTGTGGCCGCATTTGCAAAAGGGGTACCTCACTGGACCCCACCACAAGCTTCGCCTGCTCCGATATGGGTCATACATCCTCACCAAGTCTGTAGGGGAAAATGCCTTTGACCTCAGCATTCCACCATTCCTTGTTCTGCACCTAGTGTTCAATGTGGACCGCCTTCGACCCTACTTTCCACCTGTACTAGACACATCTGACATGGCAGAACGACTCACACCAACAGAGTTAAATCCAGATTGCATGGAACAATCCAGAACTGATCATATCATGGATACCTGAAAAGAAAGGATATCGCTATATCAAGTTGTCAAAGTAGGCCATCTCCTTCACCAAGGCAACTGGCTCACCAAGGACCAAGTTTAGAAAAAGCTTCCTCATCTCATGGAGGAACTCAACGCAATGGGGACCATTGCTTCCGAAGGGGCGAGGAATGATCCAGGTGGATATTGGTGGCCACCCACCTATTCGACTTGGACCCCCACCATTTCTTCTTTCAGTTTTTCAGTTTCCGCACAGTTTACTATTTTTAGCAGTTTTTCGGGTCCTAAACTTCCGAAGCTATTTTGAGGCCTTAAACGACATTTTTTTGGGAAAAAGAGGAGCAACACTGATCATAGATCATGTTTCTCACCCAAAATTTGTATTCCTCAGATATATCTTTCTAACGAGGTATGGAACGCGTCAAATGGAGATCGTATGATAAAGTTACGTCCCCAGGAAGTTGATGTACCAACTTACCCAAACGAGGCCCATAGTCTTGGCGTTTCATCTCCTAGGGTTAGGTCTTTGGATGTTTAGGGTTTTCCATTGTTTCTCAATAAGAATAGGCCTTCGAGCCTCATTGTAATACAGTTCAGAGGCCAGTAGCCGCCACATCCCTTCTCAGAGATAAGCTACTAGCACCCTAGTTGGTTTATTTCCATTCTGTCTGTAAGCATATTTCAGTCATTTGTTATTAATGAAATGAAGTCTTATTTCCACTGCATCTCTGTGTTTATGCGTATTTCTATATTTCATTCTGTTCCTACATAAATCCGAATCAATGGTATCAGAGAAGTCTGCTCATTCTCGATCCTTCTTTGCATGTCCCCAACGAGGTCAGGGTATAAGGAGTTGGGGCTCGATCTGGTTGAACCTTTGCAAGATCAGCCTCGCAAACCCCGACGACTGCCCATGGGGGAAGAAAAGAAAGATGAGGGATTAGGAGATCCTATCAAAATGTTGCTTGAGGAGGCCCTCGAGAAATAAAGGAATGCGATGATGGACAACTTTGCTCATATTCTTCAACGGATTCCCACTAGCGGTGCATCGACATCCAACAACCACTCTGGAGGTGCCACTCCTTTTAAGGTACAAGTAAACTTTGACATTCCCATATTTGAGGGCCAAATAGATGCAGATTTCGTAGATAGATGATTGAATCTGTTAGAAAGATATTTCTCGGTTCATGACTTTTCCTACTGAGAAAATATTATTTTCGCACTCCTCAAAGCCGCCCCCCATGTCAAGAACTGGAGGGAAGCCTACTCAAAGCAACAGGATGAGGGAGAAACCTCTCTATTCTCGGCTGCACCCACTTGGAATTATTTTTGGGATGCCATCAAGGAACAATATTATCCTATGGGGAGTTATGAGGACAAATACATACAATGGACTATGCTGCGACAGCAAAGGGACCAAGATGTACATGAGATGACGAATCTGTTTCATACCCTACGCACAAAGCTGGGTATCAAAGATTCAGAGAAACATTTGGTGTTAAAATACCACAGTTTTTTGCACAGATACATTCAGGAGGAAATGGAGTTCCTTGACATCTCGTCGCTTGGTGTGGCATACCGATATGCTGCAAAGATTGAGCAGAAGTTCAAACAGAAGAGGCGAGACTTTGGGTCTGCAAATCAGAAGCAAGGGAAAGGTACCCCCAAACCGTGAAACAATGAAGCAAGCCAAGGTGGGGCAGCCCATGACAACTCGCCAAAGTCACAAGCAAAGAACAACACCACAAAGCCAAAAAAGGACACGGGGAAGTGGTGTGAATTCCATAAGAGCTCCAATCACAACACAAGTGAGTGTCGACCCAAGCAGTCACTGGTAGTTGAGTTGAAGGCTTCTGAATCAGATGCAAGCTCCGACTCTGAATCAGAACCTGACAAGGGGAATGACACAGGGAAGCAGATTATCGATGCAGAGCCCAATGCCACCATGGCCACCACGAAGATCCAGAAGGAGGAACCAGAAGATCTAGAGGAGGCGGAGCATCTCTTCCATTCCAAGATGTGGGTAAAGGGTTCCGAGTTGTAGTTCATTGTTGACAGTGGGAGCCAGAAGAACCTCATCTCAGTAGAGTTCATGAAGCAGCTTGGCTTGCCGACCATAGCACACCCACAACCATACATCATCGAGTGGTTGTACTAAGGATAGGACCTCTGTGGAAGTCAACAATGTCACCTTCCCTACAACATCAAGCCCTTCATGGATGAGGTATTATGTGACATTGCTCCTCTTGATGTTTCTGATGTATTATTAGGCCAACTATACTTGTGGAAGTGACATGCTCTGTATGAGTCTAGGCCTCGTGCTATTATTATGACTTTTGGAAATAAGTTGTACAGGATACCGGAGATAGCACCGCCTTCCACCATCTCTTTGGTTACTGCAAAACAATGCAGTAAGCTCATTTCCAAAACTAGGAAAAAAAAATTCCCGATGATCCTCCCTCAGAGAAAGAGGAATAATTTGGCCATGACCTCCAGATAGGGCCCCACTGCATGAAAACAATAGATGGATAAGGTCATGGAGGAGTACAAGGACATATTCACCTCCCCTGCAGGGGTGCCTCTACACTGCCAGGTCAAGCACCCCATCGATATGAACACAGGTGCATCATTGCCTAATGGACCCATCTATCGATGCTCTGTTATGGAGAATGACGAAATCAAGAGGCAGATTCAGGAGCTTTTGCAGAAAGGTCACATTCGGCCAAGTTCATTGTCCTGTGGGAGCCCGATCGTGTTGGTGCAGAAGAAGGATGGGACTTGGAGTCTCTACATTGACTATCGAGCACTGAACAAGATCATTGTCCGGAATAGGTACCAGATCCCATGGATTGATGAACTTCTGGACCAACTCAAGGGGGGAAAATATTTCAGCAAGATCGACTTGAAGTCTGGGTATCACCAGGTACCAATCGAACCCTCTGATGTGTGGAAGATTGCATTCAAATCCAAGGAGGGCCCTTTCGAATGGTTGGTCATGCCTTTCGGGTTGACGAATGCCCCTGCAACCTTCATGAGGCTAATGGATGACATTTTTTGACCATTCACCAACTCATTTGTAGTGGTGTACTTGAATGACATTCTGATCTTTAGCCAGACTTGGGAAGAGCACCTCCACCACATCCGACAGGTCCTCCAAACACTGTGGCAACACAAATTGTGTGCCAATTTGGAGAAATTCATTTTTGGCATGACCTAGGCTCAGTATCTGGGATACATTATTTATGAGAGGGGGGTACATGTGGATCCAGCAAAGATCCAAGTCATTCAGGATAACCACCCTAATAGAGCTCTGCAAATTTTTAGGTCTTGCCAATTTCTACCGTAGGTTTGTGTTGGGATTCTCTCATATCATTTGGCCCTTGAGTCAAGTCACCAAGGGAGAAGCTAAAGAAAAATTCTTTTGGTCTGAATCTCAATAGAAGGCATTCGGGGAGTTGAAGCATCACCTCTACTTTGCACCAGTGCTCACATTACCAAACTTGCAACAACCATTTGAGATCGAGACAAATGCCTCTAACTATGATATTGGGGCAGTCCATACTCAACATGGGCATCCAGTGGCATATCACAGTGAGACACTTTTCAACACAGTCCCGAAGTACAGTCCCAAAGTATCCCACTTATGACAAATAAATGTATTCCATTGTGCGGGCTTGTCGATAATAGAAGAATTACATTTTGGGAAAGGAAACGATCATCCACACAGACCACCGATCCCTGTAGTTCATACAGACACAGGGGAAGTTGTAGAACGATCGACACCAGAAGTGGTCCACATACCTGCAACAGTTTCATTTGAGCATTAAGTACAAAAAAGGAAACACCAATAATGTTGCAGACTGCCTCAGTCGACCACCCATTGTTGCACTAACCACTGTGCTCAACTCTTGTGGGAACGAGACTTCTAATTGGTCGCTTCTCTACACAAGTGATCCAGAATTCGGCCACACATAAAATACACTCTTGGAGGGTAAGCAAGTTCCCAATTTTCACATCCAGGATGCTCTGCTTTGTCACCTGGGACACCTTTTTGTTCCTTCAAGCGAGCATGCCAAGATTATTTGGGAGGCGCACTACAGTCGGGTCGTTGGGAATTTTGGGGTTGAGAAAACCATGGCAGTACTGTAAAAGTATTTCTATTGGCCGAACCTTCGACAAGATGTCCGAAAGTACATCAAGTCCTGAACTACTTGCGTCATTGTCAAACCGACCATCAAGAAGCAAGGCCTCTATACTCTACTTCCTACCCCCAGTCGACCTTTGGAATCCATCTCTATGGATTACATGTCAGGCCTTCCTTCTACTAAGCATGGAAATGACTGTGTTTTTGTGTTCGTCGATCGATTCTCGAAGATGTCCGTTATGATGGCCTGCAAGAAGAATATCACAGCAGAAGCCACTGCTAAAATATTCTTTGGACGAGTGTGGGTACACTTTTGAATCCCACAGTCTATCATCTTAGATCGGGACAGTAGGTTCCTCAGTACATTTTTGTCCAGCATCTGGTCGATGCTAGACACCAAACTCACCAAGTCCATAGCTTTCCATCTGCAAACTGATGGCCAGACAGAGGTCGTCAACTGGATGATCATACACATTCTGCGCATGTACAATTCAAAGCATCCATGCACATGGGATGAGAGCCTCCCCTATGTACAACACAGCTACAACTGGGATCTCTATAGCTCAACCAACCACAACCCCTTTCAAGTGGGCTTGGGATTCCAGCCACTATGTCCCATTGACATAGCCATGCCATTTGTGGTTACTCAGGAAGATTCAACTCATGTTTAGTCTGAATCTGATAAGGCAAATATCTTCATTGAGCACATTCAACACATCCTCCAACAGGTTCATGACATCTTGGACAGAGCCAATGCTAAGTACAAGCAGCGACATGATCAACATCAGGTGCCACACAAATTCCAGGTGGGTGACAAAGTGTGGCTGCATTTGCAAAAGGAGTGTGTCGCTGGACCCCACCGCAAGCTTCGTTCGCTCCGATATGGGTCATACACCCTCACCAAGGTTGTAGGGGAAAATTCATTTGTGCTTAGCATTCCACCATTCCTTGGTCTGCACCCAGTGTTTAATGTGGACCGCCTTTGACCCTACTTTCCACCTCTACTAGACACATCCGACATGGTAGAACAACTCACACCAACAAAGCTAAATCCAAACTGCATGGAACAAGCCAAAACTGATCAGATCATGGATACACAGATCAAGCACACCTGAAAACAAAGGATACCTCTATATTGAGTTGTCAAAGAAGGTCAACTCCTTCACCAAGGCAAGTGGCTAACCAGGGACCAAGTTCAGTAGAAGTTTCCTCATCTCATGGAGGAACTCAATGAAATGGGGACCATTTCTTCCTAATGGGGGAGGAATGATCCAGGTGGATATTGGTGGCCACCCACCTATTCCACTTGGACCCCCACCATTGCTTCTTTCAGTTTTTTAGTTTCCGCACAGTTTACTATTTTTAGTAGTTTTTCGGGTCCTGAACTTCCGGAGCCGTTTTGAGGCCTTAAACAACTTTTTTGGGAAAATGAGGAGCAACATGGATCATGGATCATTTTTCTCACCCAAAATTTATATTCCATGGATAGATATTTCTAACGAGGTATGGAACGCATCAAATGGAGATCATATGCCAAAGTTATGTCCCCGGGAAGTTGATGTACCAACTTACCCAAACGAGGCCCATAGTCTTGGCGTTTCATCTCCTAGGGTTAGGTCTTTGGATGTTTAGGGTTTTCCATTGTGTCTCAATAAGAATAGGCCTTCGAGCCTCATTGTAACATATTTCAGAGGCTAGTAGCCGCCACATCTCTTCTTAGAGATAAGCTACCAACGCCCTAGCTAGTTTATTTCCATTCTGTCTGTAAGCATATTTCAGTCATTTGTTATTAATGAAATGAAGTCTTATTTCCACTGCATCTCTGTGCTTATGTGTATTTCTATATTTCATTGTGTTCCTACATAAATTTGGATCGGTGGTATCAGAGCACTCTCCTCATTCTCGATCCTTCTTTGCATGTCCCCAACGAGGTCGGGGTATAAGGAGTTGGGGCTTGATTTGGTTGAAACTTTACAAGATCAGCCTCACAAACCCCAACGACTGCCCATGGGGGAAGAAAATAATGATGAGGGAGTAGGATATCCTATCAAAATGTTGCTCGAGGAGGCCCTCGAGAAACAAAGGAACGCGATGATGGATAACTTTGCCCAGATTCTTCAACAGATTCCCACTAGCGGCACATCGACATCCAACAGCCAGTCTGGAGGCGCCACTCCTTTTAAGGTACAAGTAAACTTTGACATTCCCATATTTGAGGGCCAAATAGAGGAAAATGTCATAGATAGATGGTTGAATCTATTAGAAGGATATTTCTCAATTCATTACTTTTCCGACTGAGAAAAGAATAGTTTTGTACTCCTCAAAGACGCCCCGCATGTCAAGGATTGGTGGGAAACCTACTCGGAGCAACAAGACGAGGGAGAAACCTCTCTGTTCTTGGCTACACCCACTTGGAATTATTTCTGAGACACCATCAAGGAACAATATTATCCTGTGGGGAGCTATGAGGAAAAATACATACAATGGACTACGCTACGGAAGAAAAGGGACCAAGAGGTGCATGAGATGACGAATCTGTTTCATACCCTATGCACAAAGTTGGGTATCAAAGATTTAGAGAAACATTTGGTGTTAAAATACTGTAGTTGTTTGCACAGATACATTCAGGAGGAAATGGATTTCATTGACATCTCCTCGCTTGGTGTGGCGTATCGATATGCTGCAAAGATTGAGCAGAGGTTCAAATAGAAGAGGTGAGACTTTGGGTCTGCAAATCAGAAGCAAGGGAAAGGTACCCCCAAACCACAAAACAAAGGACCAAGCCAAGGCAGGGTATTCCATGAAAACCTGCCAAAGCCACAAGCAAACAACAACACCATGAAGCCAAAAAAGGACACGGGGAAGTGGTGTGAGTTCCATAAGAGCTCCACTCACAACACAAGTGAGTGTCAGGATAAGCAGTCACTGGTAGCTGAGTTGAAGGCTTCTGAATCAAATGCATGATCAGACTCTGAATCAGAACATGACAATGGGAATGACAGGGGGAAGAAGATTATCGATGCAGAGCCTAATTCCACCACGAAGATCCATAAGGAGGAACTAGAATATCCAGAGGAGGCAGAGCGTCTCTTCCATTCCAAGATGTGGCTAAAGGGTTCCCCGTTGCAGTTCATTGTCGATAGCAGGATCCATGAGAACCTCATCTTGGTAGAGTTCGTGAAGCGGCTGGGCTTGCCAACCACAACACACCCACAACCATACACCATCGGGTGGTTGTACCAAGGACATGACCTCCACATCAGTCAACAATGTCGCCTTCCCTACAGCATCAATCCCTTCACGGATGAGGTATTATGTGACATTTCTCCTCTTGATGTTTCTTATGTATTATTAGGCCGACCATACTTGTGGAAGAAACATGTTGTGTATGAGTCTAGGCCTCCTGCTATTATTATCACTTTGGGAAATAAGTTGTACAGGATACCAGAGATAGCACCACCTACCACCATCTCTTTGGTTACTACAAAACAATGCAGTAAGCTCATTTCCAAAACAAGGAAATTTGTTTTCCTGATGATCCGCCCTCAGAGAAAGAGGAAGACTGTGGCCATGACCTCCAGACAGGGCCCCGCTACACGAAAACAACAGATGGATAAGGTAGTGGAGGAGTACAAGGACATATTCACCTCCCCCACAAGGGTGCCTCTACACTGCCAGGGAAGGCACCCCATTGATCTGAACCCAGGTGAGACGCTACCCAATGGACCCATCTATTGATGATCTATTTTGGAGAATGACAAAATCAAGAGGTAGATTTAGGATCTGTTGCAGAAAGGTCACATCTAGCCAAGTTCATTGCCCTGTGGGAGCCCGATCATGTTGGTGCAGAAGAAGGATGGGACTTGGAGACTCTGCATTGACTATCGGGCACTAAACAAGATCACTGTCTAGAATAGGTACCCGATCCCACAGATTGATGACCTTCTGGACCAACTCAAGGGGGGAAAATATTTAAGAAAGATTGACTTGAAGTCTGGGTATCACCAGGTACCAATCAAACCCTCTGATGTGTGGAAGACTGCATTCAAATCCAAGGAGGGCCTTTTCGAATGGTTGGTCATTCCTTTCGGGTTGACGAATGCCCCTGCAACCTTCATGAGGCTAATGGAAAACATCCTGTGGCCATTCACCAACTCATTTGTAGTGGTGTACTTGGATGACATTCTGATCTTCAACCAGACTAGGGAAGAGCACCTCCACCACATCCGACAGGTCCTCCAAACACTGCGACAACACAAGTTGTGTGCCAATTTGGAGAAATTCACTTTGGAAAGACCCAGGTTTAGTATCTGGGATACATCATTGATGAACAAGGGGTACATGTGGATCCAACAAAGATCCAAGTCATTCAGGATTGGCCAACCCCAACCACCCTAACAGAGCTTCGCATCCTTTTAGGTCTTGCCAATTTCTACCACAGGTTTGTGTTGGGATTCTCTCATATCACTTGGCCCTTGAGACAAGTCACCAAGGGAGGAGCTAAAGAAAAATTCTTTTGGTCTAAATCTCAACAGAAGGCATTCGGGGAGTTGAAGCATTGCCTCTGCTTTGCACCAGTGCTCACATTACCAGACTTGCAACAACCATTTGAGATCGAGATAGATGCCTCTGACTATGATATTAGGGCAGTCCTTACTCAACATGGGCATCCAATGGCATATCATAGTGAGAGAATTTTCGACACAGTCCAGAATTATCCCACTTATGAAAAAGAAATGTATTTCATTGTGCAGTCTTATCGGGAATGGAAGCATTACATTTTGGGAAAGGAAATGATCATCCACACAGACCATTGACCCCTGCAGTTCATATAGACACAAGGGAAGTTGCAGAATGATCACCACCAGAAGTTGTCCACATACCTGCAATAGTTTCATTCGAACATTAAGTACAAAAAAGGCAACACCAATAATGTTGCAGACTTCCTCAGTCGACCACCCATCGTGGGGCTAACCACTATGCTCAACTCTTGTGGGCACGAGGCTTTCGATTGGCCGCTTCTCTACACAAGTGATCCAAAATTTGGCCACACATACAATACACTCTTGGAGGGTAAGCAAGTCCCAAATTTTCACCTCCAGGATGCCCTTCTTTGTCACCTGGGACACCTTTGTGTTCCTTCAAGCGAGTGTGCCAAGATGATTTGGAAGGTGCACTACAGTCGGGTCACTAGGCATTTCGGGGTCGAGAAAACCATGGCAGTACTGCAAAAGTATTTCTATTGGCTGAACCTTTGACAAGATGTCGGGAAGGACATCAAGTCCTGCACTGCTTGCACCATTTCCAAACTGACCATCAAGAAGCAAGGCCTCTATACTACGCTTCCTACCCCCAGTCAACCTTCGGAATCCATCTCTATGGATTACATGTCGGGCCTTCCTTCTACTAAGAATGGAAATGACTGTGTCTTTGTGGTCATCGATTGATTCTCGAAGATGTCCATTATGTTGGCCTGCAAGAAGAATATCACATCAGAAGCCACTGCTAAACTCTTCCTTGAATGAGTGTGGGTATACTTTGGAATCCCACAGTCTATCATCTCAGATCGGGACAACGGGTTCCTCAGTACATTTTGGTCCATCCTCTGGTCGATGCTAGACCCCAAGCTCACCAACTCCACGACTTTCCATTCACAAACTGTTGGTCAGACAGAGGTCGTCAACAGTATGATCATACACATTCTATGCATGTACAATTCAAAGAATCCACACACATGGGATGTGAGCCTCTCCTATGTACAACACAACTACAATTGGGCTCTCCTTAGCTCAACCAACCATATCCCCTTTCAAGTGGGATGGGTATTCCAGCCACTATGTCCCATTGACATAGCCATGCCATTTGTGGCTACTCAGGAAGATTCAGATCATGCCCATTCTGAGGCTTATAAGGCAAACAGCTTCATTGAGCACATTCAACACATCTGTCAATAGGTTCATGACATCTTGGACAGAGCCAATGCTAAGTACAAGTAGCGACATGATCAACATCGGGTGCCACACAACTTCCAGGTGGGTGACAAAGTGGGGCTACATTTGCAAAAGGAGTGCCTCACTAGACCCCACTACAAGCTTCATCCACTATGATATGGGCCATACACCCTCACCAAGGCTGTAGGGGAAAATGCCTTTGAGTTCAACATTCCACCATTCCTTTGTCTACACCCAGTGTTCAATGTGGACCGCCTTCGACCCTAGTTTCCACCTATACTAGACACATCCGACATGGCATAACAACTCACATCGACAGAGTTAAATCCAGACTGCATGGAACAAGCTAGAACTAATCAGATCATGGATACACAGATCAAGCACACCCAAAAACAAAGGATATCTCTATATCAAGTTGTCAAAGCAGGCCAACTCCTTCACCAAGGCAAGTGGCTCACCAGGGACCAAGTTCAGCAGAAGTTTCCTCATCTCATGGAGGAACTCAATGCAATGGGGACCATTTCTTCCTAAGGGGAGAGGAATGATCCAGGTGGATATTTGTGGCCATGCACCTATTCCACCTAGACCCCCACCATTTCTTCTTTCATTTTTTCAGTTTCCGCACAATTTACTATTTTTAACAGTTTTTCGGGTCCTGAACTTCAAGAGCCGTTTTGAGGCCTTAAACAACGTTTTTTGGGAAAATGGTTAGCAACAAGGATTGTAGATCATGTTGGTCACCCAAAAGTTTTATTCCTTGCATAGATATTTCTAATGAGGTATGGAACGCGTCAAATAGAGTTCGTATGCCAAAGTTACATCCCTGGGAAGTTGATGTACCAACTTACCCAAACGGGGCCCATAGTCTTGGTGTTTCATCTCCTAGGGTTAGGTATTTGGATGTTTAATGTTTTCCATTGTTTCTCAATAAGAATAGTCCTTCGATCCTCATTGTAACATATTTCAGAGGCTAGTAGCCACCACATCTCTTCTCAGAGATAAGCTACCAGCGCCCTAGCTAGTTTATTTCCATTCTGTCTATAAGCATATTTCAGTCATTTGTTATTAATGAAATGAAGTCTTATTTCCACTGCATCTCTGTGTTTATGTGTATTTATGTATTTCATTGTGTTCCTACATATATCTGGATCAGTGGTATCAGAGTAGTCTGTTCATTCTCGATCCTTCTTTGCATGTCCCCAACGAGGTCGGGGTATAAGGAGTTGGGGCTCAATCTAGTTGAACCTTTGCAAGATTAGCCTCGCAAACCCCGACGACTGCCCATGGGGGAAGAAAAGTAAGATGAGGGAGCAGGGGATCCTATCAAAATTTTTCTCGAGGAGGCCCTCGAGAAACAAAGGAATGCAATGATGGACAACTTTGCCCAGATTTTTCAACGGATTCCCACTAGCGGTGCATCGACATCCAACAACCACTCTGGAGGTGCCACTCCTTTTAAGGTACAAGTAAAATTTGACATTCCCATATTTGAGGGCCAAATATATGCAGATGCCGTAGATAGATGGTTGAATCTGTTAGAAGGATATTTCTCGGTTCATGACTTTTCCAATTGAGAAAAGAATATTTTCACACTCCTCAAAGCCGCCCCGCCTATCAAGGACTGGTGGGTAACCTATTCGGAGCAATAGGACTAGAGAGAACCATCTCTGTTCTCAGCTTCACCCACTTGGAATTCTTTCCAAGACACCATAAAGGAACAATATTATCCTGTGGGGAGCTATGAGGACAAATACATACAATGGACTACGCTGCAGCAGCAAAGGGACCAAGATGTGCATGAGATGACGAATCTGTTTCATACCCTACGCACAAAGTTGGGTATCAAAGATTCAAAGAAACATTTGGTGTTAAAATACTGCAGTTGTTTGCACATATACATTAAGGAGGAAATGGATTTCGTTGACATCTCCTCGCTTGGTGTGGCATACCGATATGGTACAAAGATTGAGCAGAAGTTCAAACAGAAGAGGTGAGACTTTGGGTCTACAAATCAGAAGCAAGGGAAAGGTACCCCCAAACCACAAAAGAAAGGACCAAGCCAAGGCGGGGCAGACCATGAAAACCCACCAAATCCACAAGCAAAGAACAACACCACGAAGCCAAAAAAGGACACGGGGAAGTGGTGTGAGTTCCATAAGAGCTCCACTCACAACACAAGTGAGTGTCGGGCCAAGCAATCACTGGTAGACGATTTGAAGGTTTCTGAATCAAATGCATTCTCCAAATATGAATAAGAACCTGAAAAGGGGAATGCCAGGGGGAAGTAGATTATCGATGTGGAGCCCAACGTCACTGTTGCCATCATGAAGATCCAGAAGGAGGAACCAGAAGATCTATATGAGGCGAAGCGTCTCTTCCATTCCAAGATGTGGGTAAATGGTTCTCCATTGTAGTTCATTGTCGATAGCAGGAGCCATAAGAACCTCATCTCAGTAGAGGTCGTGAAGTGGCTGGGCTTGCCGACCACAACATACCCACAACCATACACCATCGGGTGGTTGTACCAAGGAAATTACCTCTAGGTCAGTCAACAATGTCACCTTCCCTACAGCATCAAGCCCTTCACGGATGACGTATTATGTGACATTGCTCCTCTTGATGTTTCTAATGTATTATTAGGCCAACCATACTTGTGGAAGCAACATTTTATGTATGAGTCCAGGCCTCATTTTGTTATTATCACTTTGGGAAATAAGCTGTACAGGATACCAGAGATAGCACCGCCTACCACCATCTCTTTGGTTACTACAAAACAATGCACTAAGCTCATTTCCAAAACGAGGAAATTTGTTTTCCTTATGATCTGCCCTCAGGGAAAGAGGAAGACTATGGCCATGACCTCCAGACAGGGCCCCGCTGCACGAAAACAACATATGGATAAGGTCGTGGAGGAGTACAAGGACATCTTCACCTCCCCCACAGGGGTGCCTCTACACTGTCAGGTCAAGCATGCCATCGATCTGACCCCAGGTGTGTCGCTACTCAATGGACCCATCTATCAACGCTCTGTTCTGGATAATGACGAAATCAAGAGGTAGATTTAGGAGCTTTTGAAGAAAGGTCACATCCGTCCATGTTCATTACACTGTGGGAGCCCGATCGTGTTGGTGCAGAAGAAGGATGGGACTTGGAGACTCTGCATTGACTATCGGGCACTAAAAAGGATCACTGTACGGAATAGGTACCCGATCCCACAGATTGATGACCTTCTGGACCAACTCAAGGAGGCGAAATATTTCAGCAAGATCGACTTGACGTCTGGGTATCACCAGGTACCAATCGAACCCTCTGATGTGTGGAAGACTGCATTAAAATACAAGGAGGGCCTTTTCGAATGGTTGGTCATGCCTTTTGGGTTGACGAATGCCCCGACAACCTTCATGAAGCTAATGGAAAACATCCTACGGCCATTCAGCAACTCATTTGTAGTGGTGTACTTGGACGACATTCTGATCTTCAACTAGACTTGGGAAGAGCACCTCCACCACATCCGATAGGTCCTACAAACACTGCGGCAACACAAGATGTGTGAAAAATTGGAGAAATGGACTTTTGGCATGACCTGGGTTCAGTATCTGGGATACATTATTGATGAGTGGGGGATACATGTGGATCCAACAAAGATCCAAGTCATTCAGGATTGGCCAACCCCAACCACCCTAACAGAGATACGCATCTTTTTAGGTCTTGCCAATTTCTACCGTAGGTTTGTGTTGGGATTCTCTCATATCACTTGGCCCTTGAGTCAAGTCACCAAGGGAGGAGCTAAAGAAAAATTCTTTTGGTTTGAATCTCAACAGAAGGCATTCGTGGAGTTGAAGCATCGCCTATGCTTTGCACCAATGCTCACATTACCAGACTTGCAACAACCATTTGAGATCGAGACAGATGCCTCTGACTATGCTATTGGGGTATTCTTTACTCAACATGGGCATCCAGTGGAATATCATAGTGAGACACTTTTCAACACAGTCCAGAAGTATCCCACTTATGACAAAGAAATGTATTCCATTGTGCAGGCTTGTCAACAATGGAAGCATTACATTTTTGGAAAGGAAACGATCATCCACACAGACCACCGACCCCTGCAGTTCATACAGACACAAGGGAAGTTGCAGAACAATCGCCACTAGAAGTGGTCCACATACCTGCAACAGTTTCATTTGAACATTAAGTACAAAAAAGGCAGCACCATTAATGTTGCAGACTGCCTCAGTCGACCACCCATCATGGGGCTAACCATTGTTCTCAACTCTTGTGGGCACGAGGCTTCCGATTGGCCACTTCTCTACACAAGTGATCCAAAATTCGGCCACACATACAATACACTCTTGGAGGGTAAGAAAGTTCCAAATTTTCACCTCCAGGATGCTCTGCTTTATCACCTGGGACACCTTTGTGTTCCTTCAAGCGAGCATTCCAAAATGATTTGGGAGGCGCACTATAGTCGGGTCATTGGGCATTTTTGGGTCGATAAAACCATGGCAGTACTAAAAAGGTATTTCTATTGGCCAAACCTTCGAGAAGATGTCAGGAAGTACATCAAGTCTCGCACTTCTTGTGCCATTTCCAAACCGACCATCAAGAAGCAAGGCCTCTATACTCCGCTTCCTACCTCCAGTCGACCTTGGGAATCCATTTCTATGGATTACAAGTCGGGCCTTCCTTCTACTAAGCATGGAAATGACTGTGTTTTTGTGGTCATCAATCGATTCTTGAAGATGTCCATTATGATGGCCTGCAAGAAGAATATCACAACATAAGACACTGCTAAACTCTTCTTTGAATGAGTGTGGGTACACTTTGGAATCCCACAGTCTATCATATCAGATCGGGACAGTAAGTTCCTCAGTACATTTTGGTGTAGCCTCGGGTTGATGCTGGACACCAAGCTCACCAAGTCCACAGCTTTCCATCCGCAAACTGATGGCCAGACAAAGGTCGTCAACCGGATGATCGTACACATTCTACGCATGTACAATTCAAAGCATCCACACACATGGGATGAGAGCCTCCACAATGTACAACAAACCTACAACTGGGCTCTCCTTAGCTCAACCAACCACAACCCCTTTCAAGTGGGCTTGGGATTCCAGCCACTATGTCCCATTGACATAGCCATCCCATTTGTGGCTACTCAGGAAGATTCAGCTCGTGTCCAGTTTGAGGATGATAAGGAAAACAAATTCATTGAGCACATTCAACACATACACCAACAGGTTCATGACATCTTGGATAGAGCCAATGCTAAGTACAAGAAACGAGATGATCAACATCGGATGCCACACAACTTCTAGGTGGGTGACAAAGTGTGGCTACATTTGCAAAAGGAGTGCCTCGCTGGACCCCACCGCAAGATTTGTCCGCTCTGATATGGGCCGTACACCCTCACCAATGCTGTAGGGAAAAATGCCTTTGAGCTCAGCATTCCACCATTCCTTGGTCTGCACCTAGTGTTCAATGTGGACCGCTTTCGACCCTACTTTCCACCTCTACTAGACACATCCGACATGGCAGAACAACTCACACCAATAGAGTTAAATCTAGACTGCATGGAACAAGCCAGAACTGATCAGATCATGGATACACAGATCAAGCACACCCGAAAACAAAGGATACCACTATATCGAGTTCTCAAAGCAAGCCAACTCCTTCACCAAGGCAAGTGGCTCACCAGGGACCAAGTTCAACAGAAGTTTCCTCATCTCATTGAGGAACTCAACGCAATGGGGACCATTGCTTCTTAAGGGGGGAGGAATGATCCAGGTGGATATTGGTGGCCACCCATCTATTCCACTTGGACCCCAACCATTTCTTCTTTCATTTTTTAAGTTTCCCCACAATTTACTATTTTTAGCAGTTTTTCGGGTCCTGAACTTCCGGAGCCGTTTTGAGGCCTTAAACGAAGTTTTTTGGGAAAACGGGGAGCAACATGGATCATATATCATGTTTCTCACCCAAAATTTGTAGTCCTCGGATATATCTTTCTAATGAGGTATGAAACGTGTCAAACGAAAATCGTATGCCAAAGTTATGTCCCCGAGAAGTTGATGTACCAACTTACCCAAACGGGGCCCATAGTCTTGGTGTTTCATCTCCTAGGGTTAGGTCTTTGGATGTTTAGGGTTTTCCATTGTTTCTCAATAATAATAGGACTTCAAGCCTCATTGTAACACAGTTTAGAGGCCAATAGCCACCACATCTCTTCTCAGAGATAAGCTACCAACGCCCTAGCTATTTTATTTCCATTCTGTCTGTAAGCATATTTCAGTAATTTGTTATTAATGAAATGAAGTCTTATTTCCACTGCATCTCTGTGTTTATGCGTATTTCTGTATTTCATCATGTTCCTACATAAATCTGGATCATGGATGCCTAGACACTATACTTGTAAGCCTTGATTACAGACTCTACAACAACATCTTTTTGGCGCCGTTGCCGGGGACCGAAGTTAGAAAATATTTTTCCCTAGGAAAACGACATTTTTTCATTGAAAGTGCCACCCTTTGATAGTGAACAAAGAGTGCACACCTTTTAAAGGATTTCCAATCTTTCACTTGGAAACTCCAAGATTAATAAGCTTGCATCCGGACAAAGGAATACCAGGCAAAACCCGGATGGTAAACAAACCACACCCATTACCGATCCTAAGAAGACTTTAAAGGCAAGAGGCTCTCTTAAGCCGACCCCTGCAGTCTATCAGCTTAAATACCCACAAATGAAGACCAAGATTTTTTCTGAACCTTAAACTTCACGCAACCCTCTTTTCGACACTAAGAATCTAACATCAAACTGCTCCGAAGTTAGAAGCAAAACCCGTCCGATAACCTCTGTAGAACATAAAGGAAAAAGTCCTGTAGAAAATTTATCTGCTGTCGATATATCGTCAACTCTTCAGTTGAATTTCGCAACCTCACACAGTCTCGAAGAATATTTCACACATCCAGTTTCCACACCCGTTGGTTCTCCTGATTACATCTCTTGCATGTCCTAAGAGCCAAGCCCTCGCATCCCTTACCAATCATCCTCAGATTTTTTTCCCCCGAAAGATAGTCACAGATAATGCCCAGGTTTGCAAATATATGGCTATGATCATCTTCTGCCAAAAGTATAATATCGTTCTTGGCCATTCTACAACGTACTACCCCCAAGGAAATGGACTGGCCAAGTCATCTAACCAGAGCCTGATCAACATAATTAAGAAAGTGTTGGATGAAAACAAAAAGTCTTGGCATGTGCATTTAAAGTACACCTTGTGGGCGAATCGCATAGGCACTAAAAAGTCTATCGACATTTCCCCTTTTCATATGGTATATGGGACAGATGCGGTGTTACCTATAAAATTAGCGCTCCCTGTGATGAAATTGTGACAAGATCAGAAAGAAGAACCTAATCATGTTACCAAGAGGATAAACCAACTAATCGAGGTTCAACAACACAGGGTCGAAGTATATGAAAGGTTGCAGAAGTATCAAGACAATATGAAGGCATTATTCGACCACAGGGCAAAGGACAGAGATTTCCTCCCAGGTGATTTAGTTTTAAGGTGGGATGCAAGGAGGGAAGAAACAACGAAACATGGTAAATTCAATCACCTCTGGTATGGGCCATTCAGAGTCTCAGCTCTTGAAGGAAAAAATTCTTTCCTACTAGAAAATCTAGATGGTGAAATCCTCAATGCCCCTATCAATGGGTGTTACTTGAAGCATTATATGACATAAGCAGTCGCCCCCCAAAAACAAAAGATGTGTATATTAATATATAGAATTCTTCATATATATATATATATATATATATATATATATATTTCATTACGCATTGCTATTTCGATTTTATTTTCCTTTCACAAATTTTTGACACTTTTCAAAAAGCCTCGATAACCTTCATATTTACATTTTTAAAGGTTTCCAGCTGCAAACAAAAAAAGCAGGAGAGGTACACAGAAAGTCGTGTATCGAAAAATCAATTGTCTTAAAGAGGTGATAATTTTTTTTTTTAATATTTTGGAAAGAAAATGAAATGGTAAGGTAAAGGTGAGATTTCCTAAAAGACTTGTTCTAAAGGGATATCAAAGAAAACCAAGATAATCTCATAAGATACAACAACATCGTCTGAACTAACAAATAAAAGAACATTTCCATGGTTAATCGTTTACAAAAGAATAAGATGAAATAAATAATTCACTCAAAGTAAAGCGCCCCCGAAAAAGATTTTCAAGAGTCAGTTTTGATTTTTTGACCTCTGTTTTTCAGTTTATAGATCTCCATCTGTCACCCTTTTCTATTCTATGGTTTACTTTTGAAAAGCCAACATCTTTCGGTTTGGCATACGTAGGGAGAAGAGATTATGTTTTAACCTTGAGAGCTTCAAAGCAGATTGTGAAAAGTAAGATAGTCTTCACAACTCCTTGGTCCCTTACTAAACAAAGTGATGCTTAAGTGATCTTGACTTTTCTAGGTTTTTCAACAGTTTCAGAAGATTGAGGCTTGCTCAAATAGGGAACTCCAAAAATTAATTTTTCCCTTTCTCCCTGCGAATGAAGGTGTTGTGAAAGTTAAGGAAAGGTTGGTACTGAGTAATCAAAGTAAGTTGACAGACCTATAATGCAAAATATTACACAAATATCAGCCCTCATACAAACTGATTTCCCCCATCTTCGCGCTCTAAAAAATCAAATTATGAGACAGGCGGTGAAAGGAAATTAAGAAATGATTGCCCCCATCTAGTCCAAAAGACGATGAAAGGAAATTCAGAAATGATTGCCCTCATCTCAACATTTAAATGCATAAATATATTCCGAAGTGGTGAAAGGAAATTTAGTAAAAAGGGCCAGATAACTTCACCGGGGTACTGAACAGGCTCACTGGAAGTGAAGCAATATCTGAAATATCTGTAAGGCTGATATACATGAATATCACTCTAATTTGGTAACCAATTATTTTTAAAACCTGATCTACGTCCCAAGTTCAAACAGGGATTCCTGATTAAAAACATATAATTTTCTTCTTTTGATGCAAGCCGATAGCCACAAGATTTGTTGGGTCTCTTAGAACTATTTTGATTGCCTTAATGTAGACCTAAATTTTGTAATGGGAAGGAGAAAGTCGTGAAGGGGACTACAGCTGAGTTTAAAAAGTATCTGAGTTTTGAAAAGCTTTTCAAAAGTAAAAAACGAAGTCCTTTTCCCCTTCGGTATCCTGTTCTAGGGAACATTTTTGCTGGATTAAATCCATTGACTCTATTTACCCAATATAGGCACGTGGTCTATTGTTCTTCCCGTCTTTCAGGAAAACAGGATCCCTAGTTGGAGCCTATGTTGGAGCCGCCTTTGTTTTTTTTTTAGCCTGTTTAAAATTTCATATCTTAATGCTTGAAATCGAAAACCGGTTTTCATATTTTCTTTTATTTTTTCCCAAAATCTCAGAAGTATCATCACGCAAAAAATGATGGTTATCATACTCTTAAGGTAAGATTTTTTTATTTATTGTTTAAACGAGTCTCTCCTTTTTACCTCGGGATGTCGCATGTCAGGAGTTATAGATCACATAGTTTACAAGTCCCGAGGGGCAAAACGACGAACTAGTTCTAAAAAAAGTTTACCCAGATCATTACTGAGAGTAAAAATACTCTAAACCGTAGCTAAGCATCATCGAGATTTCGTGTCTCGACATTTTCTCACTCCAAAAGTCTTACCGTCGTAACCCCGATAGTCGAAACCGCAAGATTCTTGTTTTAGTAACCCGGGTTAATGTTAAAGGTAAAACATTTAGCCGCAGTTAAGCTCTGTCGAGAATTTGCAACTCGGTATGTTTTCCCTCAAAAGTTATACCTTCGAAGCCCCGAGTCACGAAGTCACGATATAAATTTAAACGTAATTAATTAAACACTTAATCTTGGTTACATTTTGTATTAACCAAAGATAATTGTCGCAATCTCTAGTTTTAGAGGTGTAAAGGGTTAAAGTGAAAACTCCCAATGAGGCGAATGCTGAAAGATTAATTAACATTTAAAAAAAAAAGCCTTATTAATTAAGATAAGCCATCATTTCCATTGTTTTAATACAAAAATTAATATGCACAGTCTCCGAGGCGATTTTAAACTTTCTTTGTGCCAACTTGCATTATGAACTGTCAAAATTTATGACATTAATTAGAAATGAGGCAAATTGACCAGTAAGGGTTTGGTTTTTATTGCTAAATTTACATTTAAGAATGATTTGACTGTTCTGTCCCTAAGGACGACCTAGTTTTAAATAGTTGAAGACATGGATCTTTTATTTGTTGTCTCAAATTTCATTTCTATTCTACGTAGAGCCAACTTTTCGCGAGCGAACTAATTTCTGTATGTATACATATTTTTATCGCAGGAGAGCTAAAGTAGAATACCCCGCCATGGCCCTGCAAAAAGCGTCCAAATCCACTATTGAGGTTTCAGGACAAGGTTCAGATAACATTTCTGATACTTCACCTCTAAATTTCAACTCTATCAGGACTTGGTCATATATTTCTGAGGTTCTACAGTTTGAATTGGTAGATGTTTTGGATGATTCCAGTGAAAATGAAAAAAAACGACCTGATCACCAAATATAAGATTGTTGTCCAGGCTCAAATGCATAAAGTAGCGGCTAGGCCATGTCTGCTCCCTTACTACGATATGGTCCAGTGGGCATTAGACCATGTAGATATACCAACCAGAACCATCGTCAATGACCATAGAGTCACCATTAGGAATTTCAGACCCGAACAATTGCAGGATATGTACAAGTTTCCAGCTGTGTCGGACTTTGTTTACAATGCCGAATTCCTGGAGAATTTTAAACAGAAGGAATGTGTGCAATACAACAAGACTATGTCTGGTTTAATCAAAGATTGGGTTTCACACCCTGTGAAGTTCAAGGCGGAAAGTAATGGTATATATTCAATAGCTTCTCTGGAACCACAGTTCAAATATATTTCTATGATGACCTACAGATTATATGGGAGAGAGGACACCACACATTTTTTCCTTCAGTGGGTGCCTCTAATTCACACGGTCGTCGAAGGCTATTCCTTCGACTGGGATAAACTATTGTCTGATAGTTTGACCAGTCGAGTTATAGAGTATCGAGCATAGAGGGAGAGTGGAAATATTGCTTCATTGTTTATGTCCATGTATATAATGGACACCGTGTGTTTTTTGACACCTTTTCCCTTGATGAGTTGGAGCTAGACTCCATCGGAGGCTGAGCCCATCCACGTCTACCATTCAAATCTGTGGGAAGACAAAGCCTCGGACTTTTTGTATGAAATCTTTAACTGGGTAATGGTACCGCTGCATGTCACTATCTTCAGCCACCTACCACCCAAGATCTCAGACAGTATCATGGTAAATCTGAGTAGTGTAGTTGATTGGTACATGGAAGAAGAATTTTGATATCTCAGGGTTTTCGGCTCTTCTGTTCCTCTGAATGCCTTACCATTATTCATACCCGATAGGATGTCTTTCCGTGAGATTTCCAAACAAACCATAATTGGTGGCATAAGCAAGGATCTTAAGAGATATTCTAAGAAGGTATGGCCACCTTTTCCTATTCATTTAAGTTCCTATTCTTTGTTAGATTTCAAGCATGCTCAAGCTGAGGCAACAACCCTGGAGGACCTGAAATTGGTTGATGTCAAATTCAGAAAGCATGATCCACAGAGGGTCGTAAGTAATCACTTAGCCAATTGCAGGCTTAACATGTTCGAACATGAAAATTCACCCTCGGATGACATTTTTCGAGGCACGAGATCTTATGCCGAGGTTTTGGCTCGGATATAAGGCCTGGCACTTGAAGAGAGGGCCGATGTTTTAAAATTCCAAGAACATCAAAGGAGTTGTCTTCCGCGAGTATTGCGGGGTGAGAATCCAATAACAACAGAGGTGCAGCAAAAAGAAGCTGAAGGATCCAAAGATACAACACCTAGACAAGAAAAACACCAGGACAGGGGAGAGCAAACTAGGATCCCGAAACCAAAGATGAAAACTCTCAATCCACTGAAAAAGAAGACTCTAGTTGCCACTCCAGGCCAATCAACTAAGAAAATAGGAGATCCCATCACCTCCATTACTCCCTTACAGTCAACTAAGGGGAACATAGATGCAGGGTGGATTTTCAATGAATAATTGAGACCTATAAGGATGGAAGAGCTTCCGCCAAATGAGTTCTTTTTTGATAAAATGAGAAACGCTATGGTAAAGAGAGAATTATATCAAGAAGAGGGATCAACGACCAAGAAGTTCAAGGTGTTGACCGATGGGAAAGATATGAAGAAGGAAGAATTCGCAACAGAAATAGCTGGAACATTAGGGGGAATATGCTACGGCAAACCAATTTTCAGTCGGGGTTTTGAAAAATCGGCTGAAGCAAAAAAATCGCCTCATTAAAACATTAGAAGCTAAAATAGTCACAGTAGAAGAAGCTGCTAAAGACCAGGCAAACACAGGAATAGAACAAGCAAGGATGGCTGATAAAAAGGAAATTGAGCTTCTCGAAGCTAAGCTCAAACAAGTAGAGCTGGTAGCTCAGACCAGTCAAATACAGGAAGGCCAACAAAGAGACTTGATAGGAGAGCTACAAGTTAGATTAGAGTTCACCGAAAGCCAAGTTATAAATATCAGGATATTCCAGTCCCAGGCTACGGAGATTTAGAGCAGGGTTTCTGCAGCCCAGCGAAGTTTACTATCAAGGTAGACATGTTTCGAGAGAATTGTCTGCTTATTGATCAAGTATTAGAAAACTTATATGTCAGAGAGAGAGAAGCTGGAGCAACTCGGGTTGCATTTTAAGAGGCTATAATAGCTACAACAAATAGGGAATCAGGACAAAGTTCTAGGTTTTCCATTTCAGAACAGACCCGAGGTAATATTTTGTTGAAAGAATGGGAACACAGCATATCAGAAGGCAAATTGCAAGTCAAGAAAGTAAGGAAATCATGTGAAGAGGATTTCAGTTCTATAGATGGAAATATGTTAGGCATTGATAGCGAGAGTAATGCTGAGACACTGAGCCAAATGAATATGGAAAAAATCTCACTTGATATAAATGAGAAAGAAGAAAGAGATTCGGCCAAAGTCTCACAAGTAACTCTGCCAGACATAGTTCAAATAGATAAATGGATTATTAAACCAAGTGTGCAATTGTGCGCTATCGACACCCTAGACCGACAGATGGAAGAAAGGTTGTTGCAATTAGTCAGAGATTGTTACATTTTTTAGGCCAATTGTCAAGCGGAACCTTCAAGGTTGATATCTCAGCTGGTGGAAAAATGTGTTACTTGTACCAAGCATGCGAGAGGGAAGGCTTCTGGTAACAAATAAAGACATAGGATAAAGAAATGAAACAATTGATCTCCTTCTTGTTGTAACTAAAAATCCTGGAACGATTGGGATTCCATCATATGTAAATTTGTATAAATATACAATAGAAGGAAGGAACAAAGGCTGTACCTTTTTGGTTCGATTGTAATAGAGATTTTTCTCCCTCGAGAGTTAATATAAAGAAAATCTGAATATTCTTGATTCCGTCATGACTGTGTTATGAGTTTGTTTCCTTATATTTCATATTTCATTTCATTTCATATATGTATCTCATGAATGTTTCACTATAATTTAGTACAACCTCTACTATAGTGAATAAATTTTAGTTTTCTATATTGTTTACCATTTTTCCTCTATATCGGTTATCAGCAGGTATAAGACTAGTGAACATTTTAGATTTCTATATATATTTTATGCTTCATCAGGTTATTTCTTTATCTTTTTTCTTCTTCTATTTATAAGTGAGATTCTCCCTTGATAGGAGCCTTACATGATAAATAGCTTAATTTTTTCTTACACCTCATACACATTTATTAAAATATAACTCAGTTATGGGAAAGGGCCTTTGGTTTGCATCATGTTTTCACTATCGAAGCTATAACTCTCTTTTATACGACCGAAATCGAGACAGCATCTAAAAAAAATTCTTTGAGATTTTCTTATGATTATGTTCCTTTATGACTGTCCCTATGATAAGACAACCTAATATTGAACCCAGATTATCAGATCAAACACATATTGCCTTGAATCGTTTTGATACTATTCTTAAAACAACCACTACCCGGGTAGAACTGGAACGTTTGTGGGTAGCGATTGAAAGGGACATAAACATCCAGGAACAGTTGGAAGCTAGACAACAACCTAGAAATCAACCCTAGTTTCCCTTGCCGAAGGTTGACATTTATTCCTTCTCTACCCCTTACTCACTTTCAAATTCCTAGACATTGTACTTATAAGCCTTGAATACAGACTCTGGAACAACAGACACCATGCTCTAACTTGGTTCATGAATTTCATAAAAAATCAAATCCAATCAAAATTAGAAATAAAGAGAAATTTCCTGTGATTTTTCAAGGTCCAATATGTTACACACTTGGATGCAAAAAAGATGAAAAAAATAAAGCAATGACTAGGTGAGTCGATCCGCACATATGAAAAAAGATTCAAAGATCTACTTATCTAAATACCATCGAAAATTTACCAAAGTATACTAGTACAACACGTAGCCAAATTTCTACATCGAATCAAAACTCCATTACGGATTTATGAGATAACCTCATGTGAAGATGATTTACAAAAAGCACAACAGGTCCAGTCAGATGATGACAACCCATCGAATTCCTCGTTGATAGAAAGGTTAGAGGAAAAAATAGAACATCTATAAAAAACCATTAAAAATCTATCCTTGAGAAGAAGCGAGCTATGGTGTACCACATACTATGAATATGGTCATACAAAAGATACTTGTAATATTAATGATCAAGCACTTGGAATAGAATATGCACGATGAGTGCAAGAAGAAACATATTGCAACATATGTGAAATATTGGTCGATAATAGTGTACAAGATTTCCCGCACAATATGAAAAATACCAAGTGGTGTCATATCTGTGAAATGCGCAACCACAGAACCTCTAGGTGCCACCTAAATGCACTAAATATAAATGTAAATATAGTCTATCACACTGAAGCAACCGATCATAAAAAATACTATGGGAGAAGAACTAATTATTATGGTAGAGGACGTGGTTAAGGGGGCTGAGGTCGAGCCATATTCCAAGATCGGGCTCATAGTCAAGTTCAACCATACTGTAATAATTTCTATAAATATGACCACATTAGCCCCAGATTCCCAATAAAATATCAGGTTGACTTGAAACTTTGTAAACTTTTTGGCATTGGTGATCACTCACTAGAAGATTGTCCAATAGTACTTGACGAGATCACGACTAAAAATAATGCAAACCTCCTATATGCAGTCTCAAAAGAAGAAGTGTTAAATTCAAATAACTTACATGTTGTCATTATATCTAGTGTAGGACGAGATAATATCCCCTTACATGATCGACAAATAGGGAAATCTAATCAGTTCCCAAATCTTGATAAAGAGGAACATATTATGAGGGAAGCACTTAAATTATTCAGAAACTCCAATCAATACCAACCAAAGAGAGGAAGACAAAACAAAGATATGGTAAAAGAATTCTAACAACTATTAAAATAATATCATTATGTCAGGCGATTGCTAGATCTACTTAATATACTAAGAGAGTATAAAGAAGGAAAAAGACCATCCAAATATGTCAGACAAATCTCCTATAAAAATAAATATTATGACCCATGGGTCGACTTAGAAATTCACGGGGTTTCGATTAACCAGTCAGTTGTTGAATTTGGATCACAATTAAATATCCTACCTCGAGAGACATGGATACGGTTGGGATGACCCTCACTAGCTCCAACACTAAATTACCTAAATTTAGCAAATCAAATATTAATAAAGCCTGGTATACTTCAAAACATTGCAACTTATATCATGGATATACTGACGTTAGTCGACTTCGAAGTAATTGATTAAGTCGAGGGAATTCCACCATATTAAACACTTCTTATTCGACCATGGGAACGACAGATGAAAGCAAATATATCCCTTGAAAAAGACAGAATCAATTTAAAAGGGAATGGAAGAAAAATAATAATTCCTCTAGATCCTAGTGAAGGGAAACCTTGGAGTGAGTCATTTGATGAATATCAAGAAGCAAGATGTTTGTACCAAATATTCAATGAACAAAGAGATTACGTCGAACCAAACACACGAGGATAAATATCATTTGAATCTACCCTGTCAGTCAGGAAAAACTCTGACTCAACATTATATAAATGCCAAATTGAAAATTATGAAGTACGATCAAAATATTGTTGGACCATTGAAGCCATCCCAATTACACATTCCATATCATTCTATTCAGTTGAAGAAGTACCTATATTTTATGAAAAAACACTTTGGCAAACACCTACTCTTATTCCAACTGACAACATGATAAAAAAATCATTATGTTACAATGAACAAAATGTTGCATCGACACATGTCGAGGAATTTTATAAATCTTTCGAAGAACAAGGAAGAACTCAAATCTTGGTAGAAACCATTACAGGCTAGGAACCAAGGTGGTGGGAAACACATTTCCCAAGACTACAAATGTGGACAATTGTATCATCTTATTTTATAGAGAAATTCAGAGAGAAAAAACTAGACATAGTTACTGACATCCCTATTTTTAAAGTTAGATATGACCCAGCCGGGCATATTCATGATTGTGAGAATGAATGAAACCGAATAGGATATACATATGAAATGGTTTGGTATCACATGTTTCCAATCACATTAGCTGAAATACCAAAAAACTAGTACAATATCGAAGAATCTTTTGGCCATACTCTAAATGGGTTCGACATCAAAGAAAATTTTATCCAAGACTTCAAATTTACCTCGGAAGAAGAACATCTAAAGGAAGCAGCACAATAGATCAAACGTTTTTTTATAAAAACCGACTCCAACTACACAACAGGAAAAAGGGAATATGATGATTTATTAAGACTCCACATCGACTTGTAACCTCATTTCAATATAAAATAACAGAACTATGACAACACAAAGAATCAACATGGAGAATATAAGTTGTTTGGGCTAGAGCTTCTAATGGAAAAGTGATCACCCAACGTTGAAAAATAATATAAGACCGATACTAAAGATAACTAAAGAAGAAAAATAAGACCACGAACAACCCGACTTCTCAGAGAACTTAACCATAATTGAAGAAGGGGAATGTTATATCGACGAAGCAAAAGCACTAGAGTGGATGGATACTGAGATCAAAACTAAAGAATTCAACATATTGAAAAATGATCGACAAAAAATGGCATGAGTAGGAAACTATTGGACAGAGAAGGAAATGGATGACATGGTATTCTTACTCAAGGAATACCAAGATGTATTTGCATGACACTATAAATATCTAAAAGGACTTGTAGAATAAATGGGATAGATTAAAATTGAACTCATTCTAGGAGAAAGACCAATCAAAAAGAAGCCTTACAAATTAGCTCATGAATACAATCCCATTGTTTAGAAGGAAATCAAAGGAATGTTATTAGAAGGTATCATATATCCAATCTATAGAGTTGAATAACTAAGTCCTATGGTGGTTGATCTGAAGAAGAACGACCCTAAAAAGTTAAGAATTTGCATCAACTTCATAGGTATTAACAAACTAACTTTAACAGACCCGTTTCCCACTCTTTTCATCGATGAAATCATTAATGAAGTCACGGGAAAAGAATTTTACTCATTTACATATGAATTCCCTAGATATAATCAGGTACCAATTACCAAACAAGATCAACCAAAGATTAAATTTATCTCTGAATATGATTCATTCTCCTATAGGGTAATGTTATTTGGACTAAATAATGCCCCATAATTCTTCTTAATAATAGTAGTCAAAGCATTTCAAGAGTGTATATACAAAACACTGTTTTTTTACTTCGATGACTAGAAGATATAAAACTTATTTAAAAACCATATTCAATGGCTCATACTGATGCTTGAACGATGCATGCAAATCCAACTATCTCTCAACATTAAGAAGTGCATATTTTCCACAAAAATTGTAATTTTGTTAGGCCACGTGGTATGCAAAGATCATGTAAAAGTTGACATGGAAAATATCAAAATTATACTTGAATTGAGGTTGCCTATAAATCATAAACAAATTAAAATCTTCCTGGGACACACTAGATACTACAAAAAATTTACACGCCATTATTCAAATGTCATGTTCCTAATGGATGAGTTGCTCTGGAAAGAAATTGAGTTCATATGGAGTCAAGACTATGAGGAATCATTCGAATTATTAAAGAAGAAACTAGTTTAAACACCCATATTAGAAAATTATGATTAGTCGAGAAGGTTTCACGTCCATGTCGATGATTCGAATGTTGTTTTTTATTCTATTCTAGCACAATAATACAACAACATAGTATACCATCCAAATGCATACTCAAGTCCATAAATGAAAAAATAAAAAAGGAACTATTCCACTGTTATCGGACAAATCGATAAGTCTAGACACAAACTGATCTCCCTAACTTCAACAAGAAATTAGAACTAAAGAGGGATAAATGAAATCTCGTTTAAACTTCATTTGATCCTCTCTAGTTTCTTCCTTTCTCCATCCTTATGCTTGTGGGATATTGGACCTGTTTAAGAGACAAAAACCAACAAATAAAGAGAGAAACGATATATATATTGCATTGAAATCTATGTATAAGATCAAGGAGCTATACAATAAAAATGAAGACACCTTTATAGAGAAGGAATGTATTGTTGCATTATATTGATGAAAGTGGAGAATACAACCTATGCCTTGATGTTCAAGGTCCCTTCCAATGGCCCTTTGCTTCAACACACACACTTTTGTTCCAGTGCTTTTGATGAAGAGTATTCACAACTTGACATGGAAAGCTAAAGAAAAGCTATCTCAAGTGTAACATTTAGCATAATTATTCATGCATAATCCAACCTATACTTTCTCGTGAGAGATCCTTCTTTTTATAGGGTGAAGAGGAATGGAGGAGGATATTAGTATGATCCCACTAAATCAGAGAAGCGAGTAAGATCCAAACCGATCAGATTCCACCTCATCTTCTAGAAGATTCCATTATAGAACTTTCGATAATTTCACATTTTTCCCTTGTTTGAGCATCATGGCACCCTAATCACAAGCAACCTGTGATGGTGCCAAAACTCATTTTGGTGCAACATGCGATGATAAAGCATCATCGCACCCTAAGCATTTATTAGGGTGCGATGATCTCCTTTGATAGGGTTTTAAGAAAAGAAAGATGATTCAATTTCTCGAGGAGAAAGTCTCACTTCTTCAGTAGTTTCAGGGAACAAAGAAGTAAGTAGTACAAATATCATTGGAGATCAAGGGGTGACCAAAATAATGTTGGACACACTTACCACACTTAGAGGGGGGCTAAATGAGTGTGGGGATATTTTTCCCAAAACTTCCCACTTACACAAAACTCATTAGTTAGCATTCAACATTTACTCATTACTCATTGATGTCATTAATAATCCGTTAGATGTGAATACAAATCAGAAACATATATCAACAATATATCATCAACAAATCATCTCCACAAGGAACACAAGGAACATAAGATGTATGTACAATTTTTCTTTTTATTATGGACTTCAATCTGGGGGTTTTTCAACAACAAATGAATAGAGTACAACTCTACAAGAGCACCAACTCTATATGTAAGACTCATCTTCCATTCTCAACACCAACTAATATGAGGCAACAATCCTCAACATATATCAATCTGTACCATAAACAAGTGCATCAACCATGCACCAACTTGTGCCAAACAACCTGTAATCAACCTGTACCATAAACAAGTGCATCCAACCATGTACCAAGTATATAAATATCACATGTCAACTACTCATCAACAATGACTCATCAATATGTACCAACATCATCAACTATACACCTCATGTATGTGCCAACTCATCAACTGCTTGTCTCAACCATGACTATTTTTGGATTAGTCAACAACCCTAACTTGAAATAATAATACTTTTTACTTGTAATGACTAAAGATTTGAAACTGATACAAAATGTTCTTCATTGTGTTTTATGCAATTCCTCCGGGTTTCACTACTTGGAACCTCTCAAAAAGGGAGTTATAGCAAAAATGACATACCTTGTTGAATTCTGGCTTATTCTAGAGAACGACCTTGTAGAGCATGCCCTGCACGGAATATTTGTTGAATAGATCTTAAATTACTACACATCATACTATAGAATGTACGCTAACCAACACAATTGGTCTCACTGAATTTGGATCTATTATGAAGAAGTATGACGTTTTTACCTGAAACACCTGTTTTAGACTAGTTTCAGGACTAGCCACAAACCCTATTTTCCATGGAGTGTATCTCCAAAAATTCAATGACCCACAAGATAAATTGTTTACCAAATATACCTGGATATGTTTCCTCAATGGCATATCAATATCATGGTCTAAATCATTATATGAAAAAAAAATATTGTGAAAATGGTGAAATGATCGGTAAATAACATACCTTAGAAAGAATCATGAAAAGAATTTATCCTCCCTTGAATTCCAGCCCTCTTTTCTTCACCTTCCCTCTGAAATTCGGCTTAGATATACTTTGGTTAGCTCAATAACCTATAGATATTAAATATGCTCAATTTTTACACACCATAAATGCTCAAGAAGCTCTCCATTAATACTCCAAAAGACATTCTCACGAGAAGCTCACCATTGATCCACAAAAAGGATGATCTACAATAGACCATCACTATCTTATTTATACTTTCATCCTCTAGGTCACTTAACCCATTTTTAGGTCATTTAAACCATTTCTAGGTCACTTAACCCATTTTCCTTATTTTAGGATTAACCACTTTCCATAAATACAAAGTTCTCCAATACTTTATCATTTAAATATTCCTTCTTGATTTTGTCACCTTACTTTACAATTTCTTGATTTTGTCACTTATATTTATTATTTAAATAATCGACCTTGACTTTGTCACTTTACTTTATCATTTAAATAATGATTTCTTCTTTTAGGTCACTTTGACTTCTTTGACCTTGGGGGCTTCAAGCCTTCATATGGGAATCCTTCATCTTCGTAAGGCCATAACTCTCAAAACATGAGGAGTTATGTGACATTCTACATACCACCAGAAATGGCATGATAAGCACTATCCATCTAGGATAATTTCACCAACAATTTCCTTGATGTTCATCTCATTATTCCACATACAAGAATGGGTCCTCCAACCATTCTTCTAGGATAACTCAATCCAAAAAGCATCTTCTCGTGAGGGATTTTACCATAAGGGGACCACTTTGGATTTCATCCATCTGAGCATGGGTCCTCCAACAATTCTTCTAGGATAAATCAATCCGCAAAGCATCTTCCCATGATGGATTTCACCATAAGGGGACCACTTTGGAGTTCATCCATTTGTGCACCTTATCAATAATCATAAGACAATAATGAGTCATCTATACATTTTTCCCACAATGCATCATATACCAATGAAACCACATCGATCCATATTTATCATCTATCAATGACAAATCATTGATCCATCTTCATCATATCAATGACAACTTATTGATCCATCTTCATCATATCAATGACAACCTATTAATCCATATTCATCTATGCATTCTCATCAAGGACAATGCATATTAAATTACATCAATCATCAATCAATCAATCACTTGACATCAATCAATGACATCAATCAGTCAAACCATTGGCATCAATGACAACATGATCCAACAATCTCCCCCTTTGGCATTGATGGCAATACCAATATTGATGTCAACACCAATTACCAATTATTGGTGTCAACATGTAGATAAGGCATGCTCTACATCAATAGTCAATGAGACTATTTCTCCCAAATGTGACTATCTCTCCCAATCAATAATCATCAATGACATCAATGTGACTATCTCTCCCCCTTTGACATCAATGGAAAAGGGCCATTTTCCTCTTGGGGCTGCTCCCCCTGCTTGAACTTTCCTTGGGGATGCTCCCCCTATTTGAGTGCCTTTGATCTTCCTCTGAATAATCTCTCCCCTTTTGAACAAGGGATATCACTCTAATGTAATGCTGAAAATACATCGAACATACTCCCTCTTGTGACCATCGCTCCTCCTGGAATTATGCCTCTGTTCTCTTTCTTCAAATATAGGGCTCTTTTCTAGGTATGCATCTAATAAATATCTCCTCCTAGAATCATGGGAATAAGAATGACTCCCCCTATGGGTATGTCTCCCCTATCTTATTTGCAAGATGAACAATGTGATACCATATAACAATCCTTGGACCTGTTCATGCATCAAACTCATGCTATACCAATCATCATGAAGAAAAAAATATGTCAACAATGAAAACAAGAATCATGAGAAAATATCAACCAAGCACATCATGTACAAATATGTGTTCTCATCATGCACACCACCTATGTACATCAACTATGTACATCAACATCATGCAATGTGCCAAAATATATGATCCATGGAATGTATCAATCATATGCCTCTATCAATATGCCAACATGTACATATGCCAATATGCCAACCATGTGGATCTACCAACATGCCAAACAATGTATCATATCACTCATGATATGTCTCCATCATGAACCAAGTGCCACAATCATGTATCTCAAACAAATACCAATTGTTGTGCTAATCAAGTAATATCAAGAATATGCCATACATGAGTGTACCAAACATGTACATCACCATGCACCAATATCACAAAATAATGAATCCCATACATGTATGCCAAATCCTCCATAAAACATGTGTCAATCAAAATGCTAGTAGGTGCCTTTACCAGTGTACTAGAAACGTACCAATCATGCATCAACTATATATCATCAATGATGTACAACATGATTATCTCATCAACTCACCAACCACATGTCCCAATATGTATCCCATCCATATGCTAAATGCATGCATCAAGATTTTCAACAAGTAAGCTTCCAATACATCATCAAGATATATCACATAACTAAGGTGTCATAACCAACATTGTTCTTCAATAGAAAATGCATCAATCCATACTCATGGGTTAGTGCCATGCATCCAATATTTATTTTACAACATCACCTTACATAATACAATATAGACTCATGAAAACTTGCAACAAACAATGTGAGAACTTGCAATAAACCATGCCAGACCCTACATCATAGAGTTATACAATCACATCAAATTGCAATCCCTGTGCATATCCCTTTTCCTTAGACTTCACCACATATATGTGGCCTGTTGCACAACATATCACGTATGTACATGACCTATACAAGGTCGGCCTATGTATGTACACGACTGATACCACTATCACCTGCGTATGCCTCAGTAGATGACACATTTGAGCTTCCCTTCAGTCTTTCATTTTGTTCTGGCTGCTCTGACTTCTTTACCCATTTCTGTAGATGTCCCTAATCCTTATAACTTGAGATCTGAGCATCCATATTTTCAAATATGTATCCCTTTCTAACTTCATTCCTTCTTCTATCCATGCTATTTGAATTCCTCATCATGGAATTTCTTCTTGTGTTCCAACACTCCTGGGATTTGTGGCCAAATCCACTACAGTTGTAGCATCTCAAGGAATTACAGTGAACAACAATGTGTCCTACTTAATCACATCTCCAACACCTCATGGTGTTATAAAATCTTCCATTATATCTCCTTTCATAAGATCTACATTCAAAAATTTTGTGACCATATCACTTACATGAATAACAATGCCCATGAAAAATGCGTTCATACCTTTTCTTCGGTGTCCCAAAGATAGATTCTTAATGTCTTCCTTGCTTTGTTCTTTTGAAATTTTCCTTGCCTTGTGTAGATGGTTTATTTTCAACATTGTATTCCTTCTTTGATGGACTTACCTCATGCTTCTTTGAGGTGCTTTCTTTACCATATGTAGTTTCTTCTTTGTATCCAAGTCCCAATTTATCACATGGTGATCTTTGACTTTCTAGGATCTCATCCAAGATTATTGAGCTATTCAAGAATTTGTTTGACTTCTCTACCTTCTTTCTATGGTCAACAACTTTAGCTTCTAACTTACGACATGACTCTTCCTTTTCATTTATTTGATCCTTCAATAGTTCCTCTACCCTTTTGGCTTCTTCAATTTGGGTCTTGAGATGGACAATAGTTTCAAAACTTTTTCTAATCTCATCATCTACCTTCATATCTTCTTTTTCATTATTTAGTCTTGTGATCTCTTCTTCCTTTTCTTATAATTGAGTCTTACTACTTTCTTCTAGTTCTTTGAGCATTTATTTTAACTTCAAGATATGCCTTTGACTCCTCCTAAGAAACTTCTTAGTGTTATCTGAAAGATAGTTATAGTCTATATAATAATGATCACTATTATATCTATATAAACCCTCTTCAACTTCCTTTTAAAGTTCTAATATATCTTATTCTATTCTTTCCATGGGATAACTACCATCAAACTTTACACCAACTATTTATAGATCTTCTTCTTCACTTGAGAAATATTCAACATCATCACTTTTTGAATCATTGCAACCAAGGGTCTTTGAGGAGTCTTTACCTTCATTTGAATTACTTTCAAGATCTTCCTTTTTGTCAACATCATCACATGATTATTTTCTTTCCTTTGTTCTACCATTATCACTTGATTCTTTGTCTTCATTTGAATTTTTTTCAAGATCACATTTAGAAATAATACAATCAAGGGTTTTTGAAGATTCTTTACCTTTGATAATCTTGATGGAGTGATCTTCAATATATTCCTTCTCCTTTTTGCTTTGTTATGTCTTCTCTAGATTTAGCCATAGATCCTTGGAGGAAGTGCATTGTTCCATTATTTCTTTGATAAGGATTGAGATTCCACTAATAATGGTCTTAAGAGCCAATGCATCATTCTTCTTTCATTCCCTTTGAGCTGCAAACTTTGACTTGTTCTTCAACGGAACTGATCTACCAATGGCTACCTTCCAAATCGCTGCTCCCATTGTCTTCAACTACACTCTCATCTCTATTCTCCAAGTAAAATAGTTTTCCTTATAAAGGATTGGTATTTCGTCATCCAAGTGTGTCTATGGATTGCATTCAAGATTGGTAAGGCTTGTAGTGAAGGTCCGCTCTGATACCAATTGTTGGACACACCTACCACACTTAGAGGGAGGGTGAATGAGTGTGGGGATGTTTTCCCCAAAACTTCCGTCTTACACAAAAATCATTAGTTAGCATTCGAAATTTACTCATTACTTATTAATTTCATTAATAATCAGTTAGATATGAATACATATCAGCAACATATATCAACAATATATCACCAACAAAATATCTCCACAAGGAACATAAGATGTATGTACATTTTATTTATTTATTATGGACTTCAATCTGGGGGTTTTTCAAAAACAACTAAATAGATTACAACTCTACAATAGAACTAGATATATATGTAAGACTCAGCTTACATTCTCAGTACCAACTGAGACGAGGCAACAATCCTCAACAGATATCAATATGTACCATAAACAAGTGCATCAACCATGCACCAACCTATGACAAACCACCTGTAATCAACATGTACCATAAAAAAGTGCATCCAACCATGTACCAAGTATATAAAAATCATGTGTCAACTACTCATCAATATGTACCAACATCATCAACTATACACCTCATGTATGTGCCAACTCATCAACTGTTTGTCTCAACCGTGACTAGTTTTGGATTAGTCAACAACCCTAACTTGAAATAATCATAACTTTGTACCTGTAATGAATAAAGATCTGAAACTGATAGAAAATGTTCTTCATTGTGTTTTATGCAATTCCTCCAGGTTTCACTACTTGGAACCTCTCAAAAAAGGAGTTATAGAAATAATGGCATACCTTGTTGAATTTTGGCTTATTCTAGATAGCGACCTTGTAGAGCGTGCCCCACACGAAATATTTGTTGAATAGATTTGAAACTATTACACATAATAAAAAAGAATATATTATAACTAACACAACTATTCTCACTGAATTTGGATTTGTTCTGAATAAGTTATGACGTTTTTACTTGAAACACCTCTTTTAGACTAGTTTCAGGACTAGCCACAAACCCTATTTTCCATGGAGTATATCTCCAAACATACAACGACCCACAAGCTGAATTTTTTACCAAAGATACTTGGATATGTTTCCTCAATGGAATATAAATCTCACAGTCTGAATCATTATATAAAAAAATTTCTCGTGAAAATGGTGAGATGACCTGTAAATAACATACCTTAGAAAGAATCATGAAAGGAATTTATCCTTCCTTAAATCTCGGTCCTCTTTTCTTCACCTTCCCTCTCAAACTAGGATTAGATATACTTCGGTTACCTCATTCACCTATATATATTCAATATTCTCAAGTTTTCCACACCATAAATGCTCAATAAGCTCTCACAAAAATCTCTCCATCAATACTCCAAAATATATTCTCAAAAGAAGCTCTCCATTGATCCACAAAAAGGATGATCTACAAGAGACCATTGCTATATTATTTATACTTTAATCCTCTAGGTCACTTAACCCATTTTTAGGTCACTTAACCCATTTCTAGGTCACTGAACCTATTTTCCTTATTTTAGGGTGAACCACTTTCCATAAATAGAAAGTTCTCCAATACTTTATCATTTCAATATCCCTTCTTGATTTTGTCACTTCTCTTTATTATTTAAATAATTCACCTTGACTTTGTCACTTTACTTTATCATTTAAATAAGTGTTTCTTCTTTTAGGTCACTTTGACTTCTTTGACCTTGGGGGCTTCAAGCCTTCATATGAGGGTCCTTCATCTTCGTAGGGCCATAAATCTCAAACCATGAGGAGTTATGTGACATTCCACATACCACTGGAAATGGAATGACAAGAACTATCCATATAGGATAGTTTTACCAACAATTTCCTTGATCTTCATCTCATTATTCCACATACAAGAATGGGTCCTCTAACCGTTCTTCTAGGATAACTCAATCTGAAAAGCATCTTCCCATGAGGGCTTTCACCACAACGGGACCACTTTGGAGTTCATCCATTTGTGCGCCTTTTCAATCACGATAAGAAAATAATGAGAAAATGGTTCCTCCAACCATTCTTCTAGGATAACTCAATCTGAAAAGCCTCTTCCCGTGAGGGATTTCACCATAAGGGTACCACTTTGGAGTTATCCATTTGTGCACCTTATCAACCATGATAAGACACTAATGATTCATCTATAAATTTTTCCCACAATGCATCATATACCAATGAAACCACATCGATCCATATTTATCATGTATCAATGAAAACTCATTGATCCATCTTCATCATATCAATGACAACTCATTGATCCATCTTCATCTATGCATTCTCATAAAGAACAATACATATTACATTACATCAATCATTAATCAATAAATAACTTGACATCAATCAATGACATCAATCAATCAAACCATTGGCATCGATGACAACATGATCCAACAAATAATTTGTAATAGAATGCCCCCCAAAGTATGAAGTTGGAACATGTGATAGTTGAAATACTTTGTATAATGTGTATGTAGAAAACAAGGAGCACATCAGTCATAGACCTTTCAACAAACAAACACTTGCATAACAATAACATACCAGTGACCGAGGTAGGCATTCCCATACTCAGACTACAAGTGACCCTAAGTATAAGTTTCAAGTGAGTCATGGCCACTGATTATACACTATGGATCCATGTCATCATGATTCAACATAGCCATGAGAAATACAATGTGGATCTATGCTATAACATCTCAAATTTCTACATAGCCATGAGAAATACACGGTGGAACTATGTGTCAGTAAAGACTTATGAATACTCCATCACAATGGAAATATCCAGGGTCTTCATCTCAATTGTCTTGAAGTACGAATATATCCATGTGATTGGAGATGTTGAAGTCGAACATGGTAGAAACCAATTGATTACCGATCATTGATGAATATTGTTAACAAGTGAGAGGGGAATCACCATTGATGTTAATGATCCCCAAGGTACTCTAGTACAATCCATCAAATGTGAGTTAATGAGTTGAAGTCAAACACTTGATGGAATTTTCTAATCAGAGGACATTTATGTGAACCCACTGTCGAAAATGAGGAAACCTTCCATTGAGGCATGCAAGTTCCAAGGTACTAAATGATTTCTAAGTATAATTCCCAGATAATGTGTTGAAATCAACAGGAAAATTATCGTGTAGCAACTGAGGAAAAGACTTCCAAGGTTGAACATATTGAACAACTGCCAAGGCCAATTTCTCCACATGCATGTATTTGATTCCGGTGGTACTAAGACTCTGACTTAAATAGTAAATAATATGTTCATTGTGTGAATCATCCTCTTGGACTAGAACCATGGCTATGGTAGAATCCGAAGCAACCAAGTATAAGAAATAATCACGACTATAATTGGGGGGAAATAAAAGTTTTGTACATGTTAATGCAAGTTTCAAAGATTCAAAGGATTTATTGGCAGTTTCGTGCCATATAAAATCATGACCCTTCTTAAGAAATCGAGTGAAACCTTTCATTACGTCGGCATAATTGGGAATGAATCATCATAGAAATTTTTCCTTCCCTTGCATAATTTGGAGTTGGCATAAGGTAGAAGGAGGAGGCAAATTAATAATAGCTTCAACCTACAAAGGATCCACCTTGATGCCATGGATAGAAACAATAAAGTTGAGAAGTCGTCCAGACTCCACACAAATAACACATTTATTTGGATTCAATCAGAGGTGGTAATATCGACATCATAGGAAAATGTCTTGTAAGTGTGTCGGGTGATCTTTATGATGCATGGAATGCGTCGGTAAGTCATCTATGTAACGTTTTACATTATGTTTAATATCATGAAGAGCATAAGACATAGTGTGTTGAAAATTCGCACCAAGATTCTTGAGGCCGAAAGGGAGTTTACAGTATGTGAAGGTAACCCAAGGGAAAATAAAAGTGGTCTTATGTTGATCCGTGGGTAAAATATTGATTTCATTATAGACGGATAATCCATCCATCAGAGAGAATATTTCACTGTTGGCACAATTGTCAATGATTTGGTCAACAGAAGGGATTGGATAATTATCTTTATGACAAGCCTTGTTAGTATCCCTATAATCAACACAAACACAAATCGTTCTTTATTTCTTTGTAACTAGTACAGGATTGGACACCCAATCAGTCAATGCTATAGGGTAGACAAAACCAATTAAGAAGCTTTTCAACTTCGAGTTTGATTGCAACATATTTTCATGGATGAACTGGGAAAAGTCATTGACGAATGGATTTAGCATCAAGGTATGTATTAATTTCATGTAAAACAATATCTGGATCAATTCCAGAAATTTCTTCGTAACTCTATGAAAAAACGTCACAAAATTCTTGGAAAAGGGCCTTATAAGTTTGGATCTTATCAGGAGAACATGAGGCATCTATATGAACATTTTCCACAATTCCAGGCCTAATCGAAATATCTAGAGGGATGGTAGGTGAAATATTTCCCAAGTTTCCTTCATACAAAACATCATGTGTTGGTTCAAAAACTGGGGAAGTAGTAATGACTATAGACAGATTTGAAATCCATTGGTAACTCTCGATAGTCTCAAGTTCTAGGAAGAGGATATAACAATGATGCTCATCATCCCATGGGGTTTCTTCCATGGACATAACTATCATGATCGTTTCATCGGTGTGGAATACTGTGTGAAATGGGTTAGGAGATGTATCTAAGAGAGAATGAGGAGAAGGAGTTGTTGATTGAATAAATTGATAGGTTAATTCCACTAGACTTAAAGGCATTTTTTTTCCATAACGAAGATAGTCTTCCAAGATAGGGGCTATCCAAGGGTCATGTGACTCAGGTATTTTGCTAACAATGGTCAAAATCATGTTAATAGAAGCAACAAGAGGAGGAGGAACATCGGGTGGTGGGATGGGGAAATTTCCCATTAACGAGGAATATTTTAAAATACCCACCCCGACATTCTCATAACCAGACAATGTTTTCGCTATGAAGGGAACATTACTAGTGCACAAATCAGAACTAAAAAAGGTGATTTGATATATACTATAACGAATTTACCTTGGTGAGGGGAACGTATCACATGGAAAAGAGTAGACAAAATCATGCTCATAGCATCGATCCAACTACGACCAAGTAAGAGATTGTAATCGAGAGGTGCATCAAACACCTCAACCTCCACAATAACCACTTTTCCTTATAACACAATAGATAACGTAGGACAAACACCATAAGGTTTAAACATTGTACCATTAAAATATTTTAAATTATTGTTTGACTCGGTAAGGGTAGGAGATTCAATGGCTTTCCAAAAAGTGATGGACATGAATCAAGTTGAATCTCCCTCATCAACAATTGTTTGAGAAATATTCTTATTTTCTACAACTACTTGTATTTGAAAAACTAATTGATGAGGGAGTATTGGAATGTGATCTTCCAAGTAAAATATTATCAAATTCATAGAGGTAGGATCAATTGAACCAATAGCCTTTAACAATTCCTTTCATTGAGTAGGACAACATTGGAGGAATTTGAGAGTCGACATCGCAAAAGGTGCATGTGCAAGATCTTATACAATGTTGTACTTTTGAGTTGCACGTGCATGTGGGTTAAATGACGCCCTTAGGAGACGAACAAATAACTGTATCTGGACTAGGTCGTTCAAGATGAAGAGGACCATTGGGAGGTGAAGTCGATGGAGGAGGTTCAACCAATGGAGGATGTGGATCATCAACTTTCTCTTTAGAAGGAGAATAATCTTTGTTTCGAGTAGCGAATGCAACTTCGTTTTTCTTGGAGTCACCTGTACACATAAGTACATAAGAGGTGGTAGAGGGAGAGGGTTATTCATGAATAAACAGTTGGGCCTATTGTTGGGACAAAAAAGGTTTTCACAAAATGACATATGTAGGAGGCATCTCGGTTCCTTGCAGGAACTTAGTAACCTTTGCATGTCTCAGACAATCTTTCGTATAATGGTCCTCACCATAGATAAGAGAAGGATAATGAGTTTTTTTCTTTTCTTTATCATCAGTAGGATGAGTATTGGGTTTATCGTATTGCTGACTATTAGTTTTATCCTCTTTATTCTTACCCTTCCCTTTATTTTTATTTTGAGATTTATCGGTAGGCACAGACTAAAATGTATTGACCTTAGAGGTTTTAGCACGAGAGGGAGTGGGGGGAGTAGCATTTTGTACATTAGTAGTAGTAGACTTGGGATTGGAATGATTGGCTTGTTTGGACTGAGCCTCAGCATGAAAAGTGCCAATCACACCATCAACAGCATGAGAAGCTACTGGAGGCATTGGGGTTGTATTTGTAGATGGTCAAGAAACATCAAGGATCAAGTCATATAACGTGCCAATTTGAGAATAAATGAGATCCAAGTATTGAGCATGAATAATTGCCTGCTCTTCAGTGATGACACCTCCCATCGAAACATCATGGGATATAGGACTGATGAGTGATTTGGTAAACACTCAGCCAATAATTTATCATGAAGGGGAACTTTAATTAATCGTCGTCTCCTCCTCCACTCATGAATATGATCTGAAATTTGAGTGGAAGAGGATTGTTTAAATGAACTCAAAATTTTGGTTCCTATCTCATATTGTATCGGTAATTGGTAATGTGTTAAGAAATATATAACTAAGGTGTTGAAATCATTGAAGAATCCTCGTGGCAATTTGATATACCATTTGACAACCGAACCTGTAAGAGTGTGTTGGAGAAGACATAATCAGATGGAGTCATCCATCGAGGAGTTGGATGAAAACCAAAGATGAAATGTCATGACATGATTTTTTGGGTATTCTCCCAATCGACCGTAAAACTTAGGAATTTCTTATGGTAATTTAGCAGGTATAACTAGCCAATAAGGAGAATGCAAGATGGGATCATTCAAAATCCTAGATAAATATGGTAAATCCAAAGTGGCTAGAAGCGACAACTGTCCATTTACTTGAGGAAATTGCTAACTTTGGGAGGCAATCCCATAGGTATACAAGTAGGACCATAAGCAGTTTGTAAATAGTTAGAGGGTCTTGTCAAATTCAGTGGTGTAGGGTTTTGAGTCAAGTAGCCAAACATTGTTGGTTTATTTGGTATGCCACCTTGGAAAGGAGAATTAGATTGAAAATATTTACCCCAGGTAGGATTTACGGATCCTGGATAAGGTTGCCCAAGATTAGAGGGTACAAAAGAGTTTAATTGAATATTCCCCCCCTAGGCAGTTGTTGATTTCCTTGGAAAGTAAAATTACAAGGTTGATTTTGTAATCCAGGTGTATATTGCCCATAAATTGGGTTATGACCCCCAACTTAGGGTTGCCCCCCAACTTGAGGTTGGCCTCCAATAGAAAGTTGAAAATCAGAAGTGATAGAATGACTTGTGCCTCTAGGTTGATTGGAGATACTTGGACCAATTAGATCCTCTAGGTGGTGGAGGAATTCTAGGCCCACCGGATAGAGCATGGGTAGGTGTGGGAACAAAACCTCTTGAAGCATTATACCTAGGTGTAACAAAAATATTAGGCCCTCTGGATGGACCCTGGATAGGATTATTAATAGAACTATTAAGATTGTTATACCCAAGTGAAAGTGAGAGATTTTATCTAAGCGAAAGTGTCCTTCCAATATGTTTATGGATAAATTCGTGAGTGCGGACACAGACCAATCTCCCCAGATCCACCTGGATCTGGAACAAACCGTAACAGAATACTACTCTTTCCCTAGATCTCGATATTGAATGAACTAAGAGAAATGGATAGTGGACATACCTTATGAACGCTCTCCTTTAAACTATGTTGTTCCTTGCTCTGCTCCGATGCTCTTGTGTCGTTCCAATCACAACAACAAAAACCAATCACAGCAAAGGCATTAATATATTCAATACCTAGTCTATACATGTGATCAAGGAATCATGTAATAAGATGACATCATCATTATGGGAAAGGGACATATTCATGTATTGCATTAACTGA
>ML796879.1:138078-155415 GCA_009831015.1 Picea engelmannii
TACCCCACTTAAATGTTCAAGTACAAGATGATTCAAAATGAAAATGTCTCCTTGGTATATATAGGAGACTAGGAGGTTTTAATGGCCTAAAGCCGACATAAATAAAATAGCATTACTAATATAAATCACAACTAATGGCCTAAGCCGACATAAATAAAATAACATTACTAATCTAATATGCCCCAATTAAGTGGTATTGAGCCAATATTAGGGCTTAACACTGTGGTTATCTGTCGATTTGGGTTTCCACGTAAAACACTGGTGTAGTGTGTATGTGTGTGATTGTTTATTTCCTTTTTCTCATTATTGGATAATAATTCTACATTGATTTAACATTTGAATAAAAAGGATTATAGTTATGCTATTACTGATTCACCCCCCCTCTCAGTAATCCAACAATTGGTTTCAAAGTAGGTTCCTTCAAAAATTAGTTTAACCATTGAAAGGTAGATTATGGAGAGTACCAACTCGTATAAAAATGGAATATCACAGTTTGATGGACATAAGTATTCTTTTTGGAGAATAAGGATGAAGACATATATACAGGCATAGGGATTTCAGGTTTGGTAATCAATTGTATATGGATACCTAGCAACAGTTTAACCTACAAATGACAAAGCAATGAAACTCGGTGAGAATAATTCCAAAGCCAAAAATGCACTTTTTAATGGTCTTAGTGATATAATATTCACCAAAGTTTCACATTGTAAATATGCTAAAGATATTTGGGACAAGCTTCAAAATATTTATGAAGGAGATTCAAAAGTCAAAGAAGCAAAGATTCAAACTTATAGAGGTTAGTTCAAACAACTAAAAATGAAGGAAAATGAAGATATCGCAGGCTACTTATTACGAGTCAATGAAATAATGAATGCAATCATAGGATTGGGAGAAGAAATCGAAGAATCTATAATTGTTCAAAAGATACTAAGATCTCTTCCTATGAGATTCAACCCTAATATATCATCACTAGAAGAAAGATCAGATCTAAACTCAATAAGCATGGATGAACTACATGGAATATTCACAGCATATGAGATGAGAACAAAATAGGAAAATCCAGATGTAAAAGAAGCATCCAAAATATCAAAGAAAAAGAAAAAGGAACAAGAATAATATATCAGTAGCAATGATGGCTCGGAAGATGATGAAGAAGTGGCCAACTTTGTCAAAAGACTAAACAAGGGAACCAACGGTAGGTATAGAGGTAAGATTCCATTAATTTGTTTTAATTGTGATGGTATTGGTCATTTTGCTAACAAATTTCCTCATAAGAAAAAGAGAAATGATGAAGGTTACTCAAAAGGAAAACACACATATAAAGGAAAAATAACTACAAAGAAAGATTTCAACAAAATCTTATGCATCAAAGAAGACATCTCATCATCATATGAAGATGAAGTCATTGACGGTGAGACAAGAAGATTTCTATTCATGGAAGTAAAAGACTCTGACAAAGAAGAATCCAAAGAATAATATGAATAAGTCGAAGAAGAAGTCGAAGAAGAAATTGAAGAGGCAAAAGTTGACTTTTGAGAAGAATTAACATGTGCCATAGAAGTTATCAAGAGAGAAAAGAAGAAGAACAAGAAACTACAAGAAGAACTAGACAAAAAGAAAGACACTCAAGAACTAGAAAAAATGATCTCAATATTGAAAGTTCAAATAGAAGAAGATAAAAGAATTGAAGAAGCACTCAAAGAACAACTAGAAGAAAAGGATAGGATCATCAAAAACTTGGAAGGAGAGATTGTCACATTAAGAAAGGATATTCAAAAGATAAATATGCAGAATAGCTCAAAAGTTTTGGATGACATTATCAATAGTCAAAAAACTCATCTTAACAAGTCTGGACTTGGATACAATCAGATAGAAAAGGGATCAAGATCCAAAACAACAGAGAAATAAACAAATCCAAAAAGTTATGCAGAAACAATCAAAGGGGACAAGAAGATATACGAGGAAGATTACAGGGACACTCCTCCACTGAGAAGATTCATATTTTATAATTAACAACAGATAGATAGGCCTCAAGAAGAAGAAGGATTCATAAGATCACCTCCTTTCAGAAGATCTTCAAGTCCTAGGTATCAAACCATATTTTTTGGTTTATGTTATGCATGTAATAATTTTGTACATAAAGCTGTAAATTGCAGAGCTAACAATAGGAACAATAACAACTTTGAGAGTCATACACAAAGGGGTTATTCAAGAAGACCTAGTGAAACACAAAGAAGAATTTACAATAGGTTTGAATCCTTGAGCACTAAAGTGGAATGTTACAAATGTAACAACTTTGGACACATGGCCAAAGATTGTAGAATGACAGTCCCTCCTAAATAACCTCAACAAAATAACAACAGTCACAGACAAGAACCTCAGAAAACGACATGGATAAGAAAGCAATATTAGTAGAGCAATGAAGAATGCACAGTCATTGTACAAGATAAGCAGAAGAAACATGGTTGGTATGTTGACAGTGGGTTTTCAAAACACATGACAGGTGATAAAGAAAAATGTATTACATTACAAAAGGAAAGAAATGGATCAGTCTCCTTCGGAAATGATAATACATCCAAAATCATTGGAGAAGGCACAATTCGAATTGCGAACAAGAATGAAAAGGCACAAAACGTTCTATTGGTAGAATATATGAAACATAATATTCTAAGTGTGATTAAAATGTGTGACCAATGTCATAAATTTACTTTCGATTCACAAAAGAGAGATAAGAAAAGAAGGTTTAGGGAAATTGGTTGGTACAGTTGCAACAACTTCAAACAACATATACGTGTTAAGTGAAATTAGAAATGAAAAGTGTTGTCTAGGAAAGGAAGATGAAAGTTGGCTATGGCATAGAAGAATGGGTCACATGCAATTTGATAACCTTGTCAAAGTTAGCAAAACAGAAGTAGTCAAAGAAATGCCCCAGATCATGAAACCAACCAACACTTTATGCAAGCATTGTCAACAAGGAAAGAAAACAAAGACCAGGTTCAAATCAAAGGAATATTCAACAACAAGACCACTGGAAATTGTGCACACTGATCTAGTTGGACCAACTACAACAAAGGTCTTAAAAGGTGAGAGATACTTTATGTTATTAGTTGATGATTATACAAGAATGATTGCAGTTTGTTTTCTCAAGAACAAGTCAGAAGCTTTTGAAAACTTCAAGATCTATAAGGAAATGGTTGAAAATGAGATGGATTCAAGAATCAAATGCTTGAGATATGATAATAGAGGAGAGTTCACTTCAAAGGAATTTATGGACTAATGCAACAGTCATGGAATAAAAAGGAAATTCTCCGTTGCTAGGACACCTCAACAAAATGGAGTTGTTGAAAGAAAGAACAAGACAATATAGAAAATGGCTCAAAAAATGATAATTGATTCCAAATTGATAGATATATTTTGGACACAGGCAGTGCATACAACAATTCACATTCAAAACAGAGTAATTCTCAGAAACAACACTGATAAAACTCCCTACGAGCTATGGAAAGGAAGACCAACAAATGTGAAGCACTTCAGAGTTTTTGGAAGCAAATGCTACATAAAAAGAGAAGATGGTAGAATGGGAAAGTTTGACTCTCGTGTGGACAAAGGAATACTTTTTGGTTACTCAAGTACAAGGAAAACATACAAGTGTTACAATATAATATTAAACAAAGTTGTGGAAAACATCAATGTAACAATTGATGAAACAGGCAGACCAAAATTAAAGGAAGAAGAAAACAAATCAATGGAACAACTTATTGAAGAAGAAGATGAAAAAGAAGTAGAAGAGGAAGATGAAGAGAATCTGACAGAAGAAGAAGAGCAAGTTCAACAAGTGTCTCCAAAGACACCTAGTAAATGAGTATAAAAGAATCATTCTTCAGATCAAATTATCGGGAACAAAGATGCAGGAGTTGAGACTAGAAGAAAAATCCTTTCACCGGAACAAACACACCTGGCACTCTTATCTATAATTGAACTAAGTTGTTTTGAGGAAGCCAACAAGGATGAATTTTGGAATAAGGCCATGGATGAAGAATTGGACCAAATAGAGAAAAATGACACTTGAGAATTGGTTCCAAGACCAAAGAATAAGAATGTGATCGACACAAAATGGGTTTTTAGGAATAAATTGAATGAACATGGACAGGTGACAAGGAACAAAGCTAGATTGATATGTAAAGGATATGCACATATTGAAGGAATTGAATTTGAAGAGACATTTTTCCTAGTTTCCAGAATGGAAGCAATCTGTTTTCTTTTAGCTTATGAGTGCTCTAAAAATGTTAAAGTATATCATATGGACGTAAAATCATCTTTTCTGAATGGGGAACTTGAAGAAGAAATCTACATTGAACAACCAAAAGGATTTCAGTTGTCAGAGAACACATATTGTGTGTGTAAATTAAAGAAGGCCCTATATGGTCTAAAACATGCTCCTAGAGCATGGTACTATAGACTGGATAAGTATTTGCAGCAGACAAAGTTTAGAAAAGGAAGTGCAGATAGAAACCTCTACATCAAGATAAGTCAAGGTAATATTTTATTAATTGAAGTTTATGTTGATGATATTATTTTTGGTAGTGATGATGACAGGTTAAGCCATAAATTTGCAAAAGATATGGAAAATGAATTTGAAATTTCATTACTTGGAGAACTATCCTTCTTTCTGGGATTTCAGATACGTCAAAGAAATCAAGGAATTTTTATTTATCAAACCAATTATATCAGATAAATGCTAAAGAAGTTCGGAATGGAATATTTCAAACCAGTTATCACTCCCATGCAAACCAGTTGCAAGTTGAGAAAAGATGATGATTCAAAGTCTACAGATCAAAGGAAATATAGGTCAATGATTGGCAACCTACTATATGTGACAACATCCAGACCGGATGTAATGTAGTCAGTTGGACAAGTGGCCTGATTTCAAGAAGCACCAAAGGAATCACATGTATTAGCAGTGAAAAGAATTTTCAGATATCTCAAAGGAACAAAAGAGTTTGGATTATGGTATCCAAAAGGAAAGGATCTATCACTTATTGCCTACACAGATGCATATTGGGCAGGTTTTATTGATGACCGACAAAGCACCAGTGGAGAAACGTTCTAATTGGGTGAGCATTTAGTATCATGGCTAAGCAAGAAACAATCGTCAATATCTTTATCTACAACCGAGGCAGAATATATTGCTGCAGCATCATGTTCTACACAAGTTATTTGGATGAAACAAACTTCGACAGATATATAGGTTGAGTATGATAAGACAATTCCTATCTATTGTGATAATACAAGTGTCATCAATATCTCGAAAAAACTGGTGATGCACTCCAAGACAAAGCACATTCCAATCAAGTATCATTTTCTATGGGAGCAGTTTGCAGAAAATAATATCAGAGTTGAGAATGTAGGCACAAAATAACAAGTGGCAGATATCTTTACAAAACCACTTCCATCGGAAGCCTTTGAATATATTTTCCAAAGACTTGGAGTTATTTCTACTCCAAAATGAATGCTTTTTGAATGCCATTTTAATGCTTATCTTATATGTATTAGATTTACACGAGGAATCACCTTAAGAGGAAATTTCAGTCAAGGGGAGCAACCCCGGATGGAAAGATACCTTTGCAATTGATGACAAAGGGGGAGATTTTTATAGTTTTATCAGATGCAGAGGATAGAGGCATGGTTCTAGGGGGAGGAGATTTATCATATGCATAGGACAGAGGCATGCTTCCAAGGGGAGCATGAGTGATATGATTTTAGTACTACATCAGAGTGTTGCCATCAATGCCAAAGGGGGATATTGTTGATTAAGGTTGGTTATCACTAATGTCAACCCTTGAAGAAAGCCCCGCAACACAAAGGTTTGGGTAATGGGCCCAATATTGTTTGATGTAAAGAAGACTCATTATTGTCTTGTCATGGTTGATAAGGAGTAAATATGGATGAAATCCAAAGTGGTCCCCTTATGGTGAAAGCCCTCATGGGAAGATGCTTTGCGGATTAAGAGAACCCATGCTTAATTCTATAATAATGAGTTGAAGGACAATGAATTTTTTAGGGAAAATATCCTAGATGGATAGTGCTTGTCATGCCATTTCTAGTGGTATGTGGAACATGACATAACTCCTCACAGTTAGAGAGTTATGACCATACGAAGTTGGAGAACCCTTATGATTCCTATAGAAGCCCCCAAGAGTCAAAGTGCTTTGCAAAAATAAATTATTTTAAATGAAGAAGCCCTAAAATAAGGAAAGTGTAAGGCTACACGAAGATATAAATGAGAGACAAAGCTCACTCATAAAAACACACTTGTACATATTCTATATGTATTTTCTTGTGTAAAGCTTCTTGTAAATACTTGTGGATACATCTGAAGTGGCGAATGTCTGAGGTAGCGTGAAGGGTTGATAGCGAAATTCTCAAATTCAAAGAAAACCCTATGTTTTGAGGCATACGCGGGATTTCTGTGTGTAGGGTGTGTATACATTGAAAGTATACATGGGTTGGTTGTGTATAGGGTGAGTATGTACGTGGGTTGACTGTGTATAGGGTGAGTACATGTTGATAAAGCCATGAAACTTGACAAGATGAAGGTGCATAGGTTCTAGATTCTGAGATCAAGCTCCCAGGAAGGTCTAGAGTGATCAGATACATCAGATCCATCCATTGGTTCAAAATGTATGACTTATTTCTATAATTAGTTGGATTTTGATGTATGCATGAGGAATGGCAATGGAAATTTGAGGATTCTCTCTAGAGAGACTAGTGGCTACATGGGATCTTCTGTATAAGTCAGATCTACAAAAATACAATGTTGGTATATTTATCATTGATACATCTTGTTGATGCACATCTTGTATTTCTTGGCATATGGCTAAGATTTTTTATGGTACATTGTTGAGATCTTGTATTTATTGATGTATTGAGAAATTGAATATCAGAAATGGATTGATGACTAAGATCATGTGAGGGATATTATACATGTTCATGATTACACATAACTATATGGCACATGACTAAGGAGAGACATACTTGCCTTCAGTAGAGGTTATGTATGAGGATGCATGCACAAGGTACAGTTATAGTCTCGATACAATGACATGTTACAGATCTATGTGAAATAAGTTATAGAGGGTCAAAAGTTTTCAAGTGAAAGGAAACCCTAGTTTTAGAAGGAATACGCAGGCTACATAATATATAGGGCACGTACATACACAGGATGCATCACTACATGTTGCATATTTTTTGTATTTTGGAAGATACATGTTCAATTTAGGTACGGTTTTATTACAGGGAAATTGTATAGATTGGATACAAGGCAGTGGTACAAGTTGATATAGGTTTACAACAGTATATCTCACAGTGAGAGGTTGACAGTGGTTCCATCATTCTACTTATACTTCATGGCGTTTCAATGGGGCAAGGACAGGTGGTTGTAGCCACCTTCCAGTTGTATCCGAAGAACATAGGGGGTTGTATCCTCCTTCTGGTTGTAGCCAGAGAATTGGGGAGTTGGAGCTTCCCTTAGGTTGTAGCTTTAGAAACCAGGGGGTTGGATCCTCCTTTCAGTTGCAATAGGAAAACAAAGGAAGTTGGTGCTTCCAATGAATGTAATTCTTCAAGACATATAAGAAAAATCATTTTGTGGTTTTCTCCCGATTTGGGTCTCCACATAAAACACTTGTGTACTATGTATGTGTGTGATTGTTTATTTCCTTTTGTTCATTATTGGATAAAATTTCTACATTGATTTAACATTTGAAGAAAAAGGATTATTATTACGCTATTACTGATTCACCCCCCCTCTCAGTAATCCAACAAAAGTGTACTGAAATTCATGGCCAGTGAATCAAATGGATCGATGTCAAGGACGATTGCACCTTTCGACATCTCCCAGACGATGAATGCGATAAGGATCAAAAGACAACTAAAATGGAATTAGTAACCTTGATCTTGTGCTTATCTGTAGTCTAGTTCTAACTGATTCACTGGGTATTTCACCCAGTTCATCTGTAGGCCTTCCGCGCACTTCCCTACGAGGTTGACTACAAATCCGGTGACTTGGGTAGGTCATTTATTTTTTACTAACTTCCCTACAATCAACTAACAAGTGAGGTGCACTATTCCACTCTAGATAGAAGCTACCTTGTAGCCTCACGTCCCCTTCTTGACATCACCATAGGTGTCCTTGATCCTCTGTGCTAGAGTATGATCCATGGATTTTCCTCGATAAAAATCTTGTAGATCAGGTCCCTGCATACTCAACCCTATGATCCAATTGATCAACAGTGGATCAACTTTGATACGATGGTCTAGCCACAAATAGTCTCCATGGTAACAAAAAAGAAGCAACTTGACACAGGCATTCACCTCCTAGTGTCTTCCGAAGTGTGGGATCTTCATGATGTTTAGCAGCGTAGACTACACAAGGTTATGGGTCCATGTATGGGGGATTATCTTTGAATTATTCCCCTTTATTATGTTCATGTACTTATGTGGGGCAAGCATGTTATAGAATTTTTGGTCCTCGAGGTAGAAGTCGCTAAACTTCAATGCTGAAATCTTGTCTTGTTCTTCTTCAACTGCATGGATTCCCTTCGGGAGGTTTGCAGTGACCAAGGTGTACTCGAAATATCTGGGCACGCTATCTTGATTTACTACTCCGCTTAGAGGTGGTATGTAGGTGGGTAATCAAGATCAATTTGGAATTTGCTAGATAATCCCTGTGCTTGGTTCACTTTTCATTTGATGGTCGTGATGGTCCGGATCCATGAGTAGTCGACGGAGAGGCTTGTAGTCCTCTCATCAATGATTCTTGTACCCCTATAGACATCGACATGACTCATTCAGTCATGAGGTCGATCAAAGCTTCTTCGACAATGCTCTCTATTGCACTGAACTTGTATGACATACATGCTCGGGGTTGGAAATATTAGGGTTTGAGGAGTAACTTAGACACTACAATAGGATAGAAGGAAACAATGCGATGATCACTGTGCAATATCAACAATTCCATGGGCTCAAATGTAATATTAACAAAAGTGTTATCGGTGCATGGTGCGATGGGATAAATAGATAACTTGGAAACAAATATCTTGTAACGGGTGGCAATGGGAAAGAAGCCTTCATTAACTCTGTTATGTTTGTTACGGCGTGGTCCAACGGTCTGGTAGAAAACCATAAATGCCTTTTGACCCGTTCAGAGGGTTGGACGAACTGTTATATTAGTCCCAACGACTATATTTCTTCACCATGGTGAAGTGCCATGTGACGCTGCTCTATTATCCCGGCGAAGCTCCAATTTTTCAAATATTCCTTCGACAGGACTTAGATGTCTACAACCCTATATGGGACACATATATGTGATTTTAGTATTTAACAGATAATTCAACAGTAAACCTTCATCAATATCTAACCAATAGCTACTCCATAGATAAAACAGAGCATTGCAACATTCACCTAGATCTAATGTATCTAAGCACTTAGCATATGGAATTAGATCAGATCTAGCAGATTCAAGCACTAAGCAAGCTAACAAAGGTCAAATATAGCATACAGATTCATCATAAGCACAAAGTATAAATAGATCTATCTATCTATTTATGTCAAGCACTTAGCAGATAACACACAAGTACACCAACAACAACGCACAAAGCAAAGAAACACAACATATACATGGTTCACCCCCGCCCTGTGGCTACTTCCACCAACTTTAATTCTTTATTATCTTCTTCAATAAGATACATGCACAAAGACACAAAAACCTTACTCCACATATGATAGGAGATCTACGCACCTCACTAGATCCTCCTTCCTTGCATACAACACAAAGCCCTTCACAGTCTGTTACAACCACTTGCACTTAGCTTTGCAAGTCTCTCACAGTATGCACAAATAATTTACAAACCACACTTTCACTTAGCACAACATCACATAGATGCCTCTTCTATATTTCCTTACATCACCTAGACATCTATTTATATATTACAAAATAGGCCTAAACATGGGTAAACCCATGGGCCGACATTCCCATACCCGTTACATATTCCCAAATCCCAAAAAGGACCCAAAAAGGGGCCGATATCCCGCAATATCTTCTTCATCATGTGCTTTGCCTTCGATAGGCTGTTGAAGTCCAAAATGGTCAACCTTGACCAAGGATCTCTCAAAAAATGGTCGAGGGCCAACACCTAGTAACTGAACATATAGGTTTAAATAGACAAGCTCTATGAGAAATATTTTATATATTGTGTTTTATTGACATATCATATGATAAATTGTTTATAAAGTGTATGTCTCTGTCTATATGTATACAAATCTATGCTTTCTTATGTGTTGAACTGCTGGTAACAATCCCCTATTTTTCCCTAGATTAGAACACACCTCTATAAAAACATAGGGGGATATTCATCCTCGTGAGGTTTTTATTTGGATATTAACAAATCTAAAATTAAACATTTTTGGAGACCATACTAGGAAGAACAAAATGTTAGTTTCCCAGACCAGAATCTTAATGACTCAGTCTGAACCTAATCAAATCCAGTTACATGTTAGACTAGGAAATAAAACAAGTGTTCTACATCATCTCTACAATTTGGGATTATCAACAAGAAGAAGCTGAGAAGAGCTCAAAATATCGTGGGAAGCCCACACCCAGGAGGATGAAAGATAAATCATGAGAAGACAAATTATAAGGGCTTGAAATTCAAGAAAAAATTGGAATTATATAAAGGACCCATAACAAGAATAAAGAGTAAACAACTCCAATTTCCTGAAGTTGGTGAAACTTCCATAACAAATACAATAAGAACCCTCATAATGGGAGACATATAAGAAATAAATGAAGTCCTTGAGAATCAATAAGAAAGACGAAGAGTCCCAAGAAGAAGGGATAGCTCTATCCCTCTTAATTTACAAGGGGAACAACATCCATTGCCAACCCTTCTCCATGGATTTATACCAATTTTATTAGTAGACTATCTAAAGAGATATCTAGACCAATTCTTGGAAATTTGTGACATCCATTTGATAGAACATGATGATGTCATGGTTAGAGTATTCTTGCAGATTTTGATGGGATGATCCTATGAGTGGTACCTCTCTTTTCTTGCTCAATCAATTTCATCATTTGATGATTTGGAGATAATGTTCCCCACTATGTGTGCACCGCTAGTTGCATACCATACATTGCTCACACATTTCACTCAAATTCATTTGAAAAGGGATGAAATAATTAGAGACTTTAATTTAAAAAAATTCAAGACATTGAATCAAATTCTAGAAGAGAAACAACCAAATGCTCCTATTATGTTTGGTTTTTATAAGAACACAATTCCCTCAAATGTAAATTATGCCATTATATCCTTAGGAATAAACGATTTAAATGAATATATTCACAAATCAATGGAAATGGAGGAATTTATGCTAGAAACAAATGATGATCCTAATATCATCTTTGGGAAAGTTCAAAGACAAATGCACACTCTTGTGATATTAGATCAAGGACCATCCACATCTAGAAAAGTTGAAAATAGAGGAGTTGGTGGAGGAATTCTCCAGGGGTTCATCCCTAATGAAAAAAAGTATCCATCCACAACTCAATAAATGAAGTAGAGAATGCAAGTAGATCAAATGAATAGAACTATTTGAAAGATGCAGAATGAGATAACAAGGTTAAGAAGAGATTTTGTTCCTACAAATCAAAATACACGAATTCCTACTTAGGAAAAAAGAAAAAACCTTGTCCAAGAGAAAATAATGAGACATTATAGAGACAAAAAAAATAAAGAGCACAGGCAAAGGGCACCTTGAGTGCCGAACCCTAATGCCATGGTGTTGGAATAAATTTTTGAAGAAGAAAATTTTGATAATTTTGATCAAGAGGCCAATGTCATTCGAGATGAAATTATTGAATCGGTACAGACAGATGAAGGAAAATAATCCTTTTACATTTAAAACGGAAAATAATATCCTGACATTTCACAAGAAAATGTTGTACAAACAAGAGCACAAGTAAACATATTCAAATCAAAAGAAGTTGTCAAAAAAGAAAAGGAAAAGACAAAAGCAAATGCTAGAGAAACAAGAAAACAACAACCAATTGTTAATCAAGGAAATAATCCAAAACAAATGACCTATAATGTGACTGATGATTTGACAAAGTCAAGAATTACTTTTCCTTTCATGGAAGTGGTTAAAATTCCATAATATAGGGAAAACATTTTGAATATTCTCGGCGAATGAAGCACTAGAATAGAAGCCACTATCACAAATTCTAGGAAACATAAAAAATTTACATCAGTAAAGAAAAGGGGTAAAGTTTTTTCGTTTTATATAACTATAGAAAATCATGATGTTGTATTGCATAATTGTTTGATTTATAGTGGAGAAACCAATAACATCATTCCCTTGTCATTCATGGAGGCACTCAGAATGAGATGTAGTAAATATTATGAAACAAGGGAAAGTATTATGAGATGTACTAAATATTATGCATGCCACACATTTCATTCTGAGTGCCTCATGATATTTAGTACATATCATGAAACATGGAAAAGTATTATGAGATGTACTAAATGTTATGCAATTATCCACACCCAGGATATGGTGAGATTAAAAAATTTTGGGCATGGATAACTGCAGCACCACACATCACAATAGTCTTTACCATCATAGTGGTATATTTTCCTCTAACATACGAAGTTGTTTTGGAAAGAGACTGGTCTTCAATGATTTGAGGATATATAATGAATGACAAAAGATGCATGGTGTTTCCTAACAAATATGGAACAATGGACAAAGTTCCTAGATAATCTAGAAATCTTCTATCCTTCAGAAATAAAGAAAATGAAATAATGGAGAATTTGATTGATGCAGGGATTGAAAATGATGCTTTTCTTAGTCCAGAATAGGTCAACCCTTCCAATAAAGAAAAGGAGAATTATTTTCAATGATTTTGGAATATGTCATTTGATGGTTCCTACTCCAAATCTGGAAGCGGACTAGGTATTTTTTTTTTTAAATTCACCAGTCAATTATTTTTCCACATGCTACCATACTAGAATTTCCTTGTACAAACAATGAGACATAATACGAAGCACTGATACAAGACATGAATCTTGTAGTGAAGATGGAAGTAGATAATGTGGTAGTAACTGGTGATTTTGAACTTGTCATAAATCATATTAAAAATAAATACAAGATCAAGAAAGAAAGGTTGAAGCATTATGAAAAAAGAGTAATTGAACTTATGGAGTCTTTCAATTCATTCAATATATCTTTCATCCCTAGAGATAAAAATCATAAATTTGACTCATTGGTGGTTGTTGCATCCTTATTCAATCCAGGTGATTTCCAGAATCAAAATGCATTCTATATCAAGAGAATTTTCAGGCATTCAGTACTTAACAACCAAGACTACTTACAAGTTTTTGAAAATGATGAACAATTAGCTATTTTTCTTGTTGATTCAAATGATTCTTATAAAAGTCCAAATGATCAAAATCATGTATATATCTCAAAATATTGTATTTATTTTGAATCTCTCTTCATGAGAGATGATCAAACAAAACCCCATCATCCAAAGGAGGAGACATCTATTAAAAAAGTTAAAGAGACACAAAAGATAAACATTGGAACTCATCACTCTCCCAAATATGTAAATCTTGGTACCAACTACACAAAGGATGAAATTGAGAAATATGATTCCATGTTTAAATAATTTTATGATATTTTTTCTTGGACTTACGATGATCTAAAATAATATGAAAATTCCATTTTTCAACACATTATACCCCTTAAATAAGTTACAAATTTTGTCAAGAAGGAGATAAGAATAATCAATCCCAACTTGAAGCAATTAGTAAAAATTGAATTGAATAAATTAAATAAGTCTATAATAATTGTTCCCATAAGACATTTAGAGTGTCTCTCGAATCTAGTAATAGTCTGAAACAAGAGTGGTGAAATTATCCTTTGTGTCGATTTCAGAGATTTAAATAAGGCAAGAATCAAAGAGAACTATCCACTCCCCAATATGGAGATGTTATTACAACAAGTTATTGGTTAATACTTAATGTCTATGCTTGATGATTTTTTTTTATACAATTTGGTGTTGGTTCTTGAAGAAGACATACCCAAAACCACTTATGTTACACCTTGGGATAATTATACCTATGTTTTTATGCCTTTTGGGTTAAAAAATTCTAGGGAAAATTTCCAAAGAGCAATGGATGATGCCTTTAAAGACTTGATTGGAATATTCATGGCTGATTATCAGGATGATTTGACCATTCACTCAAATTTTAGAAAAGAACATATCAAATATTTTGAGATTGTATGGCATATATTTGAATCCAAAGAAGATTGTGTTTGTTGTATCAAAGGGGAAAAAATATGGACACATAGTAAGTAAGGAGGGGATCTATATTGATCACGAAAGAATCAAGAAAATCAATGAGTTGAATCTCAAGACATCTAAACAGGGAGTCCAATATGTCTTTGGAAAGATAAACTTTGTATAGAAAATTGTACTAGATTATGCAAACATTTTAAAGCTCATTAATTTTTTGTTGAAAAAAGACCAAAAGTATGAATGGACTCAAGAGATTCAAGTAGCATTCACCAAAATTAAGCATGTAATCATTGTTTATCCAATACCTTTCCACCCAAATTTTGATCAACATTTCATAATATATTCATTTGCTTCAGAGGAAACCATTTCTTCAATATTGACACAAAGAAATTTAAAGGGGGAAGAACTTCCAATAAGTTTCATGAGTAACACTTTACATGATTATGAATTAAACACTTAGAAATAGAAAATAAATCTCTCTCCTTAGTCAAAGCGGTGGCACATTTTAGGACTTATATTAGTTCATCTTATGTCATAGCGTATGTCCCAACTTCTCTAATGAAAGTGCTCCTAAATCAACAATTGAAAGAAAGAAAATCGCCAAATTGGCTTGCTAAAATTCAATAATACGATATTGAGAACAAGGATTTAAAAGAAGTTAGAGGAAAAGGATTATCTAAACTAGTGACAGGGATTGATGCAGTAAATGGAGATATAACTATTTCAGCATGATCATCATCATTAACATTAGAGTGGTACAAGGATATTATCTTTTATCTGAAATCTAGCCAGTTTCCAATTGGTATGTCTTCAAAGGAAACAAGGGCATTAAAAATTAATAAAAACTATTATGTATTAGTTGTTGAAGTGTTTTTTCGAATAAGTTTCTATGGAATGTTGTTAATACGTATTGATTCAACAAAATCTCAAAAGGAGTTGGGATAATTTCATGAAGGTGTTTTTGGAAAAAAAAATTCACCTACAACTGTTGCACAAAGAATTATGAGAGTTGGTTATTATTGTACTTCCATTTTTAAGAACTCATATTCGATGATTAGAAAATTCATCTCTTGCCAAATGTTTTTAGGGAAAATGAAAATAGAAACAATGTCGTTGCAGCCAATAAGAATTGACTAACCATTTATACAACGGGGACTAGATGTCATTGGACCAATCAATCCAAAGTCTAGTAAGGGACATTCATACATTCTCATTGCAATTGATTATTTCACCAAGTGGCAAGAAGTTGTAGCTCTCAAAAAGGATGATTGCGAAGAGCTCATTAATTTTCTTAAATAAATTATCTTGTCAATATTCAGAGTTTTAGATAATTTCATAAATGAAAATAGATCCATTTTCATTAGGTCAAAGTTAACCAAATTTTGTGGGGAATTTGGTATCATCATGGGGAAATCATCAAACTATTATCCCCAAGGAAATGGTTTAGTTGAATCAACAAATAAAACTTTGATCCAGATACTTAAAAATACAAGGGTGAAATCATGAAGGTGGGTTACACTTTTGCTTGTTTTATGAGAAAAAAAATTGTATTTTCACAAGTTATTCAACTTCCGACATATAAAAGTATTTTTTTTATTTAGAATTTCACTTTACAGTAAAAACAAAACTTGTGAAGAATTTTGTGAGCTTTCCAATGACTATTTTTCAAATTTTTTTTATTACGATTTGATATGTCAATTTGACAATTATTTAACAGTATGTTTCTTAAACATGAAATGAATGATAATGAGTTACTTATTTCTACAACAATGTATATATTATTAAACTTATGTTTTGAAGAAACAAAATATACTGCAACAATCTACAGAGACTCTATTTTATTATGACTATTATTTTGAATTTAACGGGTGAATATTATAATTTCTAGAATTTTTTGAAGTTGACTAAGCTAAAAACGTTGCAGAGTTTAAATACATGTTTTTCTACACCTCGTATCTATCTTAATTTTTACGTAAAACTAAAATCTAAATATACCTTTTTGAAAAGAACAGTTTAAGGATTATGAATATATTTTTTTCAAATTTTTTCACTATATATTTGTTGAGATACCAATATTTCATTTCACTGAATCATAATGTCTGCTGAAAATATTATGTAGTGAGTTTTTTTTTAAATTAAATAAAATTAGATAAAAATAACGAAAATGAATACAAATTATACGAATTGAAAGTAGATTCAATTTTGGAAATGCTGGTGTCATTTTCAAAACCAAATTCTCAATGTTTGTAGGAGTCCGCAACCTCTGAAGTTTAGCTATGCTTGGGGCATTTCTCTGGATTTGGTTTTCAGTGGCAATTTCATGTTTTCGGCCGAAAATATATTTTCGGCCGAAAAATAAATGTTTCGGCCGAAAGAATAAAATTTAACGGAATCCGTTAAATTAAACGGTTTCCCGATCTTTTGGCCAAAACAATAATTCTTTCGGCCGAAAGGCAGTCGAACGAAATTCGATCATCGGAAAATATGAAACGAGACATTGTATACGTTTGAAAATATGAAACGACACGTCGTTTAAGTTATTTTCGCACCAAATGGTATAAATAGGATTGCAACCAAACAAATTTAACACAATCCATCAAATGAACAAAAAGATATGAGCTCGAGGATAAGGATTTCAAAACACTTCTATTACTGATTGTCACTATATTCTTTTATTTTTTCTTTATTCCCTCTGTTCCATAGGCTTAATCGGAGGATCGATATCGATACATGGTGGTTTTTTAAAACACTTCAACAAAGTTTCGAATCATATTTTTGGTTTTTTTTGAATAAGGTAAATGATGATTGTTCAAGTTTTTATTAGAATGACAATTTATGTGTTGAAAGATAAATGTTGAGCATTTTTTCAAGGTGAAGTCTTTGTTGAACATATCTTTTACAGATAACTATAAAAATCATGGGAAACAAAAGTTTGTGCAAGAGAAAATATGATCGCACTCGAGATGATACTCGCCAAATCG
>ML796879.1:195713-241487 GCA_009831015.1 Picea engelmannii
CCCCTATGGCTCCGAGACGTCCCAATCTGCAGACAAATGTAGAATGATGATAACCCTCTAGAAAATCCCTCAAACTGATGGTCATGCCCCTGCAAAAAAAACCCAACTGTCGGAATGGCCCTAGGCCCTCAGGATAAGCTGGAACGAACCTCCCTCGATAAACTGGCCCTGAGACTAGAATGGTGTGGAGGAGTCTTTCATCCCCGAGACCAAGCTGTCGAACAAGGTGAGTGGATATTTCACCACTGAGTTTCTCCCAAGGGTTTGTACATAAAAACCCCCAAACTGAATGCTCAAGAGAAATAGCAAATGCTAATCCAAAACCAGAATGAATAATAGGTGCACCCCAGCCTCTTACTTATACTTTTCCTTCTAATTCTTTGTTGAGTTAGGTTAACTCCCAGGGTTAATCTTCTATTCTTCTGTTGAGTTATATATTACTCCTTTATCCTTTCCCTTTCTTAAGTCAACTTAAAAATATAACTTTTAGCTTATTGACTTTCCCCCCCTTCAGTGTGAGACTATGACCTAGTGGGGGTGCCCAGGCCACTGAGTCTCCTCCTCACCTCTCTAAGAGGTGGGGGGCATTACACTATCCATGTACAAAGTAAATACCAAACATGTTACAACTGAGATTTGTATGATGCTTGGTCATCGTCCATGCATGTGACCAATCTTGGAATCAAATTCTCCTTTTGTGGTGATAGCTATATGATTTCCAAGTCTAAAATAGATGTTTCAAATATTCGGTTTTTTATCCTTTAACATGAATTTGTTCCTCCCAAATCATCAATGACACCTATGTCATTTTGTGGTCCTCCTTATAGTTGGTATAACTACTTGAATAGTGTCAAATACATACATAGAAATTTGATGTATAGTATGTGCATGAATGGTTATGCCTCTAGAAACTTTAACAAGGAAGACTTTCTATATATCAATGGTCATTCACGAACTCATGGGAACATCACACAGTTCATAAATAGTTACAGGGCCTTATTATTTAGTGCAAATTGTTCCTTTGAGGAACACTCCAATGAAAAAGAGTTATTTATGAAAAGGAAGGAATCCAAATTTGATGTTTTGCATGTCATACGTAGTTTGTCTCCTGGTGACAAGTTCTTAATAAACTATAACTTTCATAAACCATGAACCACTTGTAAACTATAACTTACAATCATTATATCAAAGATGGGGACTAAGCTTCCTATAACTTCTGCACATGGAATTTTTTTTATTTTTTTTATTGAGTTTGATTAATCTTTTTTGTATTCTTATATATGAATAATGAACCTTATCCATTATAATCCTTTCACACTGGGGATTGTGTTAGGGCCTAATATGGCCCACATGTGAAAAATAATGTTTTTTTCCCTTAAATTTGTTGCTTTATGGATTATTCATGATGGGAAGGACTCTATAATATCAAATAGGCTCGCAAAGGAAATATGGAAATCATCTCTCAGTTAAGGATGATCTCTTAGGATTAATTTTGGAGGACAGATGATAGTTGTATATTAGTTATTTGATAAGTCATATGTATTAATAAAAAGATTTTGATTACCTGAATACAAAAAATATGAGAATGAATATTAGGAACTATAGAATTTATATAGAAAACTAATGTCATAGGATGCATGCACAATGTGTAAAATTATTTTTTTTAGGAGGGAAAGTATCATATTTCCATGTTATATAATCACTTTATGTCAATTTTTTTTGTCCTAAAAAACATGTTGGTGATTGGGACTGCATAAACCAATTAATTGAATTCATCATTTCCAAGTAATTTGTCATTGTGTTTCATTTTGACAATATTTTGAAATAGTTTACATGAACTCATCTTTGATGAAATTGCATGCATTTATAGATACATTTTTATTAATTTCAAATATATATTAAAAAAATTATTGGTTCCTATTATTTCAATATTTTTCATGTAACATGTATCATAATTTAAAAATGGATGTCTATGTTTTTGAAATAAAATTTTAACACAGTCATTTTAAAAAAATTCAAATTTTCGCCTACAAACTAAAAAATATATATTGATTATGTTAACGCGTTTATTAAAAAAAAATATTATTAATATAAATTGAGGTACATTTTTTAGCCTAATATCACACTTGGCATAAGTCATCCCAATATAATAATTGAAAAAAAAAGAACATCCCAATATGGAAGAGATTTGTACCATCACTACTCATAAATATAACAATTATAAATGTAATTATGAACAATTCTTATAATGTTATCAGTAAAATAAGTGAGTAAATAACATCTCATAAAAGTATTTTTTCTTTGTAACCATGTTTAATCAACATATTGTATCTTGATGGAAATTAAACAATTCAACTTGAAGATGAATTTAACATTATATGGCATTAATAGTTATAACTTTTCACAATTATAATAAAAAGTAAACAATTTCATAAAACCAAATTCAAAAAATTTATGGAAAATCTAAATTCTAATGAGTGACACATCTTAAATTTAATTTAAAAATAGAGAAATCATTAGCATACTTATTATACATTTTATAAATCAAACAACAAAAACATCAACATGATTTGAAAAAACACAATATACATATATGTTATACTATTTATAATGCACCGGTGCAATTGAAATTGCATTAGAGATGTCGTTACTTAAAAATGAATCGAAAAACAATTTAATTGACAAAGTACATATGTGAACTTCCACAATTAAAGTTTTCCAGAAGAAAAAACATAGGTCACTCTTTGGTGCCTCTCATAATTTAGTGCATGGAATCGATCCTTTTCCACTTCCTCAATCCTCTACCTCAAATTTGCTTCTACGTAGGCCACACAACTTTCTAAGTAGACCTGAAGTATCTGTAACTAGTGCCATTTCCTATCGCACCGAGAACATCAACTTCATTCTCTTCCAATTCCATCATCTTGGCCCCTATTTTGGCATAATTAGGACTACCAATCTCTATGATCACAACTTCCTAGTTCCCCTTTTCCCTATGCAGCAAGAAAGGAACCCGGTGGATTCATTAATTATAACATTATTCCAGGCTCAATAATGACATAATATCCTTATTATATATTTAATATAATTTACGAAGAACATTTGTAAAAACAATCGATGATCCATAAGCTTTTTCATCATTCCTTATCGCTAAATATTAAGCATTTCCTTGGCCTCGACCTAATCTTACATGATATCCTCACCTATGTACTTACTAAGAATTTCATCATGTTTCATCTTCTCCACAACCATGCACTTGATTGCTTTCTCATCTAGAAGGGGCACATGGGAGACAAACTCTCGTTCTCCAAGATACTAGTTTCCCTTTTCCTACTCTTCCATTTTTTCTGCCACATCGTCATCTTCCTTGAATAGTACCTTCTTAATGGAAACAACCTCATCACTCTTGATCATCAACTTGGCCTCCCTCTAGATAGAATCAATCCTCTTCCACTCCCTTAGCACTCTAGCCCACATCTCCTCCTACGTGGGCCACTCGACTTTCTCCAAGATATCATTCTCGTCATCCCTTTTTCCATAATAATTGGCATAAATTGACTTTTAAATCACATACCTATAACTCCTATTGTTTTCCTTAGGGTGCCTTATCCAATAGCTCTTTAACGTTGGGGAGGAATTTCCCAACTGCACTTATACAATTGGTTGTTGGAATATTATAACATGTCATGTTCCAAAAATGAATTCTATAAGTGTGGCTGGGAAATTCCTCCCCAACTTCAAAGAGATATTTGATAAGTGCCCCCCGAGGCAAAGAAGAGGGTCTAGGTATGTGATTTAAAATAAAATTGATGTTATTTATTATGGTGACAAGGATGACAAAAAGAATATCTTGGAGAAATTTAATTGGCTCACGAAAGAGGAGATGTGGGCTAGAGCACCGAGGGAATGGAAAAGGATCAATTATATCTTAAGGGAGGCCAAGTCAATGATCAAGAGAGGTGATGTCATTTCCATTAAGCTATTCCTATTAAATGAAGATGAGGAGGTGGCAAAAGAAATGGGAGAGAAGGACAAGGGAAAAAAACATAAGAGAGAGAGAGAGTTTATTTCCCATGTGCCCCTTCTAGATGAGAAAGTGATCGAGCGCATGGTTGTGGAGAAGAAGAAACATGATGAATTTTTTAGTAAGTACACGAGTGAGTGATCCGGATTATTTTCGGCACAAAATGAGAGCGGAGATATAATAAAGAAATGCACAGAGATATTGCAGATATTCAATAATATAACAGAAATGTATCAGAGATGCAACCATAAACACAGATATACAGTAATACATGATTTCTATTAATAAGAGAAATGTACAGAGACTGTAAAAATACAGAGTGAAAAACTCGCTAGAATAGTGGTAGCTTATCTCTGAGAAGAGATGTGACGGCTACTCGCATTCGCAAGAAGATGATTACAATCAGGCTCTGAAGGCCCTTTTACAATAAACAGGAATGCCAAAAGTCCTAAACATCCAAAAACCTAACCCTAGGAGATGAAGCGTCAAAATTCATGTGGGCCCCGTTTGGGTATGTGAGTACATCAACTTCCTGGGGTCGTAACTTTTGCATACGATCTTCGTTTTAGGCATGTGATAGATCGTTTGAAAGGTATCATCGAGGAGATTCATTTTGGGGGCTCAATCATGCCTTATGCTATCATTGAGAACCTCGATATCTAAAAACCTTCATTTTGGCCCTCAAAATGGCCTCGGAAGTTAAAACCTACTAAAAATAGTAAATTGCCAAAATTGTCAGAATGTCGTTTTGAGCCATTTGGAAAAGGTGGGTGGCCACCGATATACACCTGGATCAATCCTCCCTCCTTAGGAAGCAATGGTCTCCATTGAGTTGAGTTCCCGGGGGAGAGGGAAAATCATTTGTTGAATCTGCATCTTGGTGAGTTGCTTGTCTTGCTGGAGACGTCGCGCTGCTCAGTTTGTGGAAATCTGTCACGAACGTGTTGTGGTTGAGGCTGCTCAACAAGTCGAGATACATGAGAGGACAATGTGAAGAAGGAATCTTTTCACTTTGCTGCAGCCTTGTCGAATTTCTTATGTTGGATAGAAGGTGCTTGGGGCAAGGCTGTAGTGGTTGCAGTGTCCTTTTGTTCTCCTTTTGAACAGATTGTGAAGAAGCTAAATTTTGCAGTATGAGATACTACCTTGCGACACTTTTTAGGTTGAACAATAGTTGAACCTACCTCTGGTATTCTATAGAGATGACCCCCCAAAGTAACAATGACACTACGAGGTCGAGACTCATAAACAACATGGCGTCTCCACATATATGGTTGGCCCAAGAGCACATCACAGACATCGAGTGGGGCAACATCACATAATACCTCATCCTTGAAGGGTTGGATGCCATATGATAATTGACATTGTTGGCTGACATGGAGATCTCGTCCTTGGTGAAGCCACCCAATGTTGTATGGTTGCGGATGTGGTATTGTCGACAATCCCAACTGTTTGACGACCTCTGCTGAGATGAGGTTCTTCTGGCTTCCGCTATCAACAATAAAATGCAGCGGGGTCCCCTTCACCCACATATGTGAATGAAAAAGGCACTCCCCTTCTTCAGGATCTGTTGGTTCTTCTGGTTGAATTGTTGCGGTCGTGACAATAGCAGTGGGGTCTACGTCGATGATTTGTCTTTTACCATTATTTTCAGAATCAGATTCAGAATCAAGGTTTGGCTCCCTGTCTTTGATCTTGGCCACCAATGACTGTTTTGAGCGACATTCATCGTTGTTGTGCCAAGGGATTTTGTGGAACTCGCACCATTTTCTGGTGTGCTTCTTTGTCTTCCTGTGACCCTTCTTTTCCTGTGTCTTGGACTAGTTTTCGGGAGACTGTTTGTTTGGGCCATCTTTGTCATACTTTGGTTGTTGTGGATTTGCAGACCCGAATTCCCATTTGTTCTAGTGCTTAAATTTCTTCTCAATTTTAACAACATACTGATATGCAGCACCGAGTGATGAGATGTCCAGAAAATCCATTTCAGTTTGGATGTATCTGTGTAGAGCCGCACGGTATTTTAGAACCAAATGTCACTCAGAGTCTTTGATACCCAGCTTGGTGCACAAGGTATGGAAGATATTGGTGAACTCCAAAACTACTTGGCCCCTCTCTTGCCACAATGTGGTCATCTCATGTACTGGTCCTCATAGTTGCCAACAGGGTAATATTGTTCTTTGATCGCATCCACAAAAAAATCCCAAGTGGGATCAGCCCCATATATTCCAGACTCCTCTGTGGAACTTTGCTCCCAGTAAGTTTCCCACCAATGTTTGAAATGAGGGAGAGATTTAAGGAGTGAAAAGGTGATATTTTCTTTGTCGGAAAATTTTTGAACAGAGAAATAACCTTCCAACAGAGTTAACCATTTTTCTAGGGCTTCTACATCTATCTGTCCTTCAAATACAGGAATATCAAAATTAACTTGTACCTTGAAAGGAGAGGTGCCTCCAAAGTGGTCGCTTGATGAATATGAACCTGATGCTATCGGCATGCGTTGAAGGATGTGGGAAAAATTCTCCATCATTTCGTCCCTCTGTCGTGTGAGAGCTTGCTCAAGCAACAGATTGATAGGATCGTCTGCTCCGTCGTTTTTCTTTTCTTCCACCATTGAGGGTTTCTTGGGTGTGCAAGAGCGATAGTATTCAAGAGAGACAAGATCAAGACCCAAATTTATATACTCGTACCTCTTCGGGGACATGCACTAAAAAAATGATCAAGAGCAGCCTACTCTGGTACCACTGATCCGGATTATTTTCGGCACGAAATGAGAGCGGAGATATAATAAAGAAATGCACAGAGATATTGCATATATTCAATAATATAACAGAAATGTATCAGATATGCAACCATAAACACATATATACAGTAATACATGATTTCTATTAATCAGAGAAATGTACAGAGACTGTAAAAATACAGAGTGAAAAACTCACTAGAATGGTGGCAACTTATCTCTTAGAAGAGATGTGACTGCTACTTGCATTCGCAAGAAGATGATTACAATGAGGCTCTGAAGGCCCTTTTACAATAAACAAGAATGCCAAAATTCCTAGACATCAAAAAACCTAACCCTAGGAGATGAAGCATCAAAAGTCATGTGGGCCCCGTTTGGGTAAGTGAGTACATCAACTTCCCGGGGTCGTAACTTTTGCATACGATCTCTGTTTTAGGCGTGTAATAGCTCGTTGGAAAGGTATCATTGAGGAGATTCATTTTTGGGGCTCAATCATGCCTTTAGCTATTATTGATAACCTATATCTTGAAAAACCTTCATTTGGGCCCTCAAAATGGCCCCGGAAGTTAAAACCTGCTAAAAATAGTAAATTGCCAAAATTGCCAGAATGTCGTTTTGAGCCATTTGGAAAAGGTGGGTGGCCACCGATATCCACCTGTCTCAGTGAGGATCTCATGGAGGATTATTCCTAGGCCAAGGAAATGCTTAATCTTTAGTGATAAGGTATGTTGACAAATCTTATGGATCATCATTTTTTTTTATAAATGTGCTTCTTAACTTCTATTAAATATACAATATGGAGCTTAGTTCATTATTGAGATTGAAATAGTGTTATAATTAAAACATCCACAAAAGTCTTTTTTCTTGAACAAGGAAAAGGGGCATTGGTAAGCTCTAATGATAGAGCTTGGAAATCTTAATTATGCCAAAGTAGGGGCCAAGATGACAGATTTTTAAGAGAATGAATTTGATGTTCATGGCTCCATAGGAAAATTCCTTGGTTATAGATACTTCACAGATACAAAATGAATCCACATCCTCAAAGAGATATTTGATAATCCCCCTCGAGGTGAAGAAGAGGAGGTGTAGTTATGTGATCTACAAGCAAATTGACATCGATTCAGATTATGAATACAAGAATGATGTAATATTCTAGACATAAAAAGTATGCAGAACATAAATAAAATGCTAGAAATGGAAAATGAACAACAATATAACCATAATAACACCACAATAATATCAATATGATACCAAAATAACACTAGAATGAGCACTTTTATTACTAAGAGAAATGTTCACTTGCCTCTTCGACGGGGATACCTCCAGTTGAGCAGAGCTCTATTACAATAATATCCAAGACAAAATTTCTCATACCCTTAACTCCTATTTATACTAAATATGTCTATCAAAAGAACCATCTAGAGAAAGATCCTTCTAGAAGAGAAAAATTTTATTAGGTATTCTTACACTCGACTTATTCTTCTTTATTTTAGGCCTTATTAATATTGACCTTTATTACATCAGAATACAATATTCTACCTATGTGAGGGGTTAGGTCCCTAACATGCCCTCCCCCTTGAAAACAATCTTTTCCTCAAGGCTTGAGATGTGAAAATTGTTGAAGAATGGTAGCTGGTTCCCAAGTGGCATATGTTGGGGTTGTATCTTTCCACTGGACTAAGACTTCCTTGATGGTTTTTTGATGCAGGCGATGCTCATGCTGGTCCAAAACTGCTTGTGGTTGTAGCCAAATGGAGTCTTCTTCATCCAACTCAGGAAGGTTGGTTTGAATTTGGCACTTAGTTCCAATCACCTTCTTTAAGTAGGAAACATGAAAAACAGGATGTAGCTTAGAATGACTAGAAAAAGATAACTAATAGACCAACTGTCCCACATGCTTGAGAATGGTATAAGGACCATAATGTTTGGGTGCTAGTTTTTGACAATGGTCATCCTTGAGATAATTTTTCTTGTAAGGTTGCAGTTGAAGAAACACTTGATCCCCTTCTTCAAATTGCATTCAAAGCGACCTTGATATTCTTGTTGTTTCATGCGATTATGGGCCATGACCAAATTCTCTTTGAGGGTACGAAGAATATTCTCTCGAACTATAAGCGTTTGGTCAACCACCTAGACCTTCGAGACACCTAGTAAATATGAGATAACTGAAGGTGTCTTTTGTCCATATACCACTTAAAAAGGAGTCATGCAGGTAGTTGTATGGTATGAAGTGTTGTACCACCATTTAGCAAGTGGTAACCATTGAGCCCATTGATTTTTCTTTTTTGATGAAAAACACCTTAGATATGTTTCCAAACACTTGTTGACAACTTCAGTTTGACCATCAGTCTGGGGATGATAAGTTGTGCTGAGATTTAATTGGGTGCCTTGCAGCTTGAACAGGTTTTTCCAAAAATTGCTGGTGAAAGTTGGGTCACGATCAGAAACAATAGAATGTGACATGCATGAAGCTTGAAGACTTGATCCATGAAAAGTTGAGCCACATTAGATGTTGTAAATGGGTGTTGAAGAGAACATAAATGAGCATACCTGGAAAGGTGATCAACTACCACCATGATGACTAATTTATTTCATGATTTAGGTAATCCTGTAATAAAATCTATAGAGATATCCCACCAAATAGCAGGTGGAATCAGAAGAGGTTGTAGTGTGCTAGGAGATTTGACTGTTTCACCCTTTTTGCGTTGACACACATCACAGTCAGCCACAAAATTACAAACTTCATGTTCATACCATCCCAGAAAAAGAATGTTTGACCCTGTCATAGGTTTTGGTAAACTTGGAGTGTGCAACTATGGGTGTAGCATGAAACTCAGAAAGTACCGTGGATTTAAGTTTTGACTATTTACTTAAATGCAAATGGACTTTGTATCGAATCTCATCATGGATCCAAGAGTACCCTGGGGAAAATGGAGAATTTGACTGCAATTGTTGTATCAGATGTGAACTTTTGAGATCGTGTAGCCATTCCTGGTGAACAACGTGGAGCCAGTATGGTACAATGAAGCAGAGAGAAAAAATGGACCCTTCATATTCATATTTTGGGAAAGTGAATCTACAACCACATTGTATTTTCCTTTCTTGTAAATGATATCATAATCATATCCAAAGAGCTTAGTCACCCATTTTTGTTTCTCTAGGGAGGAAATGTGTTGTTCTAGAAAATACTTGAGGCTATGATGATCTGTCTTAATTTGGAAGTGTTTCCCCAATAGATAAGGGTACCAAAGATTAACGACATGCAAAATAGACAACATTTCCTTTTCATAGATTGATTTCCCAAATTTCATTCAGACATTTGTTTGTTAGTAAAGGCAAAAGGTCAATCCTCTTGCATAAGGACAACACCAATTCCTTTCTCTAAAGCATCACATTCCAGAACAAATGTCTTGGTGAAATCGGGAAGGGCCAGGACTAGAGTGGTGGACATGGTCATTGTCAAGGTTTAAAAATATTGAGCAGCTGCTAGATTCCAAGTGAAAGAATTATTTTTAAGGACTTGCGATAATTCCTCCCATAATTCTTAACAAACTTGCGATAATAACCTGTTAAGCCAAGAAATCCACACAATCTTTTGAGAGTCTTTGGGTGAGGCTAGTCTTGCATGGATTCAATCTTTTTAGGATCCACCCTGACATTGTTCTTTCCAACAAGATGACCCAAGCACTCAACTTGTGAGGCACCAAAATAACATTTAGATTGTTTCAGGAAAAATTGGTGTTGAAAGAGTAGATGGGGAACTCGATCCACATGATGAGAAAGATGGTATGTTCAATTTTTTCTATAGATGAGGATATCATCAAAGAAAACTAAGACAAAATGATGGAATATATGATTCATGAGGCTTTGGAAAGTGGAGGGAGAATTACACAAGCCAAAGGGCATGACCAAAAACTCATAGTGGCCCTCATGAGTTCTAAAGGAAGTCTTAGGAATGTCTTCCTCTTTCATATGCATCTGGTGGTATCTAGAATGAAGATCAAGTTTAGTAAAGAATTGGGCGCCACTCAATTCATCCAAGAGGTCATCAATGACATGTATGGGAAATCTATCTCTAATGGTGAGTTTTTTTAGGGCATGAAAGTTAGGACACATGCACCATGAACCTTCTTTCTTCAGGACAATGAACACATGAGAAGAGTAGGGGCTCATACTAGGGTGGATAACACCTGCGTTAAGAAGTTCTTGAACCATTTTATCAATTTTATTTTTTCAGGAAAAGGGGTGATGATAGGGACAGATATTAGGAGGAAGGCTTCCGAGGACAAGGGTAATGTAATGATCATGAACACCATGGGAAGGAGGGAGTCCCTGGGGAGTGGAAAAAACAACTTGATGTTTAGAGAGGATGGATTGGAGGTCATGTGGCATAAAGGGTGTCTCATTTTCTTGTATGGCATGGAGTTGGGAAATAACATTAGAATGACCTTTTTTGAGAATATTTTCCATGTGATGGGAACTAATGATATCAGGGGAACATACGGTGATGCCTTGGAACTTATATTGTTGGCCCTCCTGGTCGAATTGTATGGTTATTTTCTTAAAATCCATGAGAATTGGACCTAAAGTCTTTATCTAGTCTGCACCCAACACAATGTCACAATTGCCCATGTTGATAGAAAACATATGATATTTCAGGTGGTAGTCACCAATTTGGAGATGCACATTTTCACAACGGCCTCCATATTTCATGGACCTGCCATTGGAAATCATGATTTGGAAATTATTGATTGCACGGATATAGCAATTAGTTTCTTGGGAAATGCAGTGATGAATAAAATTATGGGTGTTTCCACTATCAACAAGAATGATGACATTCCTATGCTTGATGTAGCCAATTAGCTTGAGGGTTTGGGGAGTAGAGAAGCCAGTGAGATAATTTAGTGAAATGACCAGTTTGACCTTGGGAGGGTCTGAGGAAGGGGTTATGTCAGTGGTTTCAGGTGACACTGACACAAGGGGAGCTTCAACATCCTCTTCCGAAACATCCTCCAATATGGCCATAAAAAGTTTTTTTCCTTACATTGGTGTCCGGGAAAATATTTGTCATCACAATTATAATGAAGGCCTTTGATTTGGCATTCAGCCATTTTGGCTCTAGTCAATTTTTGGATCTTTAGTGGGGTAGAAGGAGGAGTGGGATTTACTCGTTTATTGTGAGGAATAAAAGAGTGTTTCCGTTTTTGAGAAGAGACAACTTGTTGTGCTTCCTTAGCTCTTTTAGTAGCATCCACCCAACTCTGAGGCCGAGCCATGAGGACATGGGAACAAATATCATCCTTGAGGCAATTGACAAAAAATTCTCGAAAAAAATCATCAGACATGCCCTCTGTACGAAAATCAAGCCTCTCAAAAGAAACTATAATATCTTCCATTGTGCCAGATTGTTTCAACTCTGTCAAATGGCCTAAATGGTTGGTGTCAGTGTCAAAACATTCATAAATATTTGCCACAAAGTGTGTCCAAGCAACATACCCTTGACGAGCAATTTTTCTCCATTGCCACCATTGCCAATGTTCTTGATCTAGATGGAGAACACCATACCAAAGTTTGGTCAAGTCATTTGTAATGTTGTACAAATTTTGTACAAAGAGAAATAATGTTCCATTTGAGTTACCCAGCCAGTGCGATCCGAGCCATCAAATTTGGTCACATCCACATGCGAAAGGCGTAGGTCACGTTGAAAGTCATGGGGATGAATATTATGGGAATGAGAGGAAGTTTCAACTTCGTTATGCAAAGGTGGTTCAGATAAAGGGGGATCTATAGGGATATGCAGCTTGGTGCAGATCATCGAAGTGACAGATTCAATATGAGTAGTAATGTCTTGTCTAAGGTCTTCTTTGAGTTCCTCGATTGAGGCGGCGATGGAGAAGTGCATGCTTTTATTGATGGTAGCAACATTGGCACTGAGTTGTTTCACTTCTTGTTGGGTATCTGTGAAATTAGATTGCAAGGTATTGAAGCAAGCTTCCAAGTATTGGCTACAAGTATGGGCCATGATGACGAGGGAACTGAAAAAGGGTGGGTGGGGTAAAAAAAGTTCCTGAAAAATGATAGGTATGAATGTGACAAGGGAGAAAAGATAAATCCAATGTAATAGGTCTCAAATAATGGTGCAACAAAATCTAGACTTTTTTTTTTTTTTACACCTGCATAGTTATACTCTAGTTTGAATAATACTACAGTGATGAAATGCCCAAATTATTAATTAGGAATAAATGTGTAGTGATTTGGAAACTCGAACATAGTTGTGCGACAATAGATCTTGTCTATTTTGTTTTTTGTTTCTGTCCCCAAAGGTTAGGTATTCAAGGGTTCTATAAACAAGGGTTTTCCCTGTGCTATAGCTCTCTGATATACGTGCGAGGTCCAATAGTTGTACTCAGACCAATATCTCAGGGAACCAACTAAGGAGGCTAGACCATGCCCTTATTCGTACTACTTGACTACCCAGGTACTAGAGAGTATCTTCCCGAGTGTTGTTCATGGTGACACTATAGAAGTTAAGCAATTGATTGGTTTATCTAAAGAGGGCTTTAGGAAATCTAGATCGATCTATATACAAGTGTTTTCTTATGCGCTACCATTTGAAGGGATACCAACAGGGGTTACAAGGGTGGCCAACATATGTGCTCTTAAGTACCACTTGTATTTCCTGCATGTATGAATTCCTCACCATGGTTTTATGTGCATAATGACAGATCTGTGTAGCTTAAAGACGTCGAAATATGTCTCTACCCTAGAAAAAAAATCTACCCACAATTTTCTGCTGAGGAAAGTGCTCTGATACCACTTGTAATATTCCAGATATAAAAATTATGCATAATAGAAATAAAATGCTAGAAATGGAAGACGGACAACAATGTAACCAGAATAACACCACAATAATACCAATATGATACCAAAATAACACTAGAATGAGCACTTTGATTACTGAGAGCAATGTTCACTTGTCTCTTCGAGGGGGAAAACTCCAGTCAAGCAGATCTCTATTACAATAATATCCAAGACAAAATTTCTCATACCCTCAACTCCTATTTATACTAAACATGTCTATCAAAAAAACCATCTAGAGGAAGATCCTTCTAGAAGTGGAAGCTTCTATTAGGTCTTCTTACATTAGACTTATTCTTCTTTATTGTTAGGCCTTATTAATATTTACCTTTATTACATCAAAATATAATATTCTACCTATGGGAGGGGTTAGGTCCCTAAAAAATGATGAGCACACTATCTTGGAGAAATTCAAGCAACCTGTAGAGGAGGAGAAGCAAGATAGAGAACTGAAGAAGTGGAAAAGGATTGAGTTCATGTGATAAATTATGAGAGGCACCGAAGAGTTACCTATGTTTTTTCCTCTATAAATCAAAACCTCCACAAAATTTAACTATGGAGGTTTGCATATGTAGCTTGTGAATTAAATTGTTTTTCTATTGGTTTCTACTACTGCTACTACGCTTGGCATCATAGACATATCTGATTCACATAAAATCCATTTTAGGAACATATATAGATTAAATGAATTTAAAATATAAAAAAACGCATACATGACTAATTTATATTTATCAAAAAATTAAAATAGTTTATGTTTGCAAAAAACAAAAAGTGAAAAAGTCAGCGGTGCAATTAAAAAACACATATGCACCACATCTAGTGCTCCTTATCATACATAAGGCACTGAAAAAATATGTTTTAAACATAATGCATTGGTTCTTCATTGTTATTCAAGCATCGATATCTATAGCGGTGCATTGTGATATATAGCTCATCGATTAAGGGTTAGTGTTAAACCACACAATGTGTGTTGATATATTAAACAAACTGAATCTCTTTGTTAGTTCAAGAACCAATCAATTTTAACTGATGTGTTTTATTTTCTTGATTCACCATTAATGGACGCAATTTAAAAAACACACCGGAAATTTAAGTTTTAAACTATTTTCCCTAGTATAATTTACTTAACCGCCCTAGTGCATTTCATTTAAAGTAACACACTAACGCTCCATTTCATATTTGTATCTTTTGATATTGGTGAATTTGTATTATAACACACAAAAAATGGGGTATCCCATGAAATAGATCAAGATGGTAAATTATTATGTACTTTTCTCATTGTGGTGTAGTACACATCACTAGTGCATTTTTTTTATTTGACACACTATGGAGGAAAACCTTTGTTTCAAAAAGTTGTAGGTGTGTTTGATTAATAGAATGCACCAGTGCATGCATCTCAATAAACACACTTCATAGTATCTTATCAATGCTTACCATAATATGCGCTACATTAAAAATTTGTGAAAATCCATCTTGTGGTCATGCTCTTTACATTACTAGTGTGTTGTTGTGATCCAGCCGCATCGACAGGTGAAATTGTTTTGTACAAACTTAAGCGGTGTGATGTGTTAATATAAATGCACCAGTTGTTATGGATTAATTCTACCACTGACAGGTAAATATCCCCTTGGATTCTAGACCCCTAATACCAATACATAAACATACAAATGGACACTAATATCCCTTTGAATTCAATTAACTAATAAGAAAGAGAAAGAGAAGGAATAAAGTTTGATGCACCTTATTTTGTGGTTCATCCTCGCTACCTTCAATCTGAGCTTCCCCAAACTCTTTAGCACCACTCGATACCTGCAATGCAATGGACAAAACAAATACAAAGAACTCCTACTATACTCTACAATATTAGACTAATCAAATTCATCTATCAAGATCGACAATCATATGCAACAACACACAATATTGAATGGAATAGGCCAAGTAATATTGATGAGAACTTTAAAGAGATACTTACAATCATGGATGGTGTTGCAGTAGATTCCCTAAGTACTCCTCATCCAACCCTTGCATGATTCTCCCAAGATCATAATTTTGATATCCAAAAGATTCTGCCTCTTCTCCATGGAAAGCCCTGATTATATAGGATTTGGAGGCTTAACCTCCATGGAGAAGATCACTCATAATATCCACTAAAAATGGATCTCCAAGATTTTTAGGGAGAAAATATCTCTTCAAGGATTTTAGGGAGAAAATATCTCTCAAGGATTTTAAGGAGGAAATATCTCTCATCCATGAGATTCTCAACCTCTCCCTGAAAATAGGAAACCAAATGTGAGGTGGATTCTCACACTAAATTAATTTCATTTTTATGAATATTAATAATTAATTCATGTGCACATAGTATTTGGACCTTCATATAATATATTTCTCCTCCACATTGATTAGGGATTGTGACAAATGTTCTTTCATGGTGTTAGTGTATCTGACACTTTCATGACACTTGCGACACTTAGGGTGAGGTACTTAAGTGTGGAATTTTGGTGTGTAACGGATTTCCCCCTAAAGTGTGAAGTCAAAAGAGTTGAAAACACTTTACAATTATTCAATGCAAGGGCATGGAGTTGGAAAACCTGGAAGAAGTTGCAAACAACCATGAAACAGTATTAATATATGTTCCATTTCTGAGACAAGAATACCTATGCTTGAAATACGAGATGAATCAAAGCATAGTCGTCGACCAATACACTGCGGATCCATGAAAAATATTGACTAAGGATATGGCCACCAAATATACAATGTGGATCCATACCTCCACGAAATGAACTAATTGTAGCCACAAAAAAGACATAGTGGAGCTATGAGATGATAAAACATAGCCACGGACCAATATAATGTGGATATATGTGACCGTATATATATCAGCATGCTCAAACGATCTCCTTCACAGCCTGGGAAAAACATATAATAAAGTGAACACTCAAACTAGGGTCTTTGTCCCAATTCCAATGTGGTACAAATCTAACCATGTGAATAGTTGATTTGATGTCGAACATGGTAGAAACCACTTGATTTTCAATCATTGAGGTAAACCATTAACAATTGCGAGGGAAATTACCAATGATGTCATTGAATCCCAAGGTACCTTAGTACATTCCAACGAATGTGAATAAATGAGATGAGGTGGAACATTTGTGGAATCATACAATCAAAGTTCAACAATGTAAACCTACTTTTGAAAGCGAGGAGTCATGCCATTAAGGCATGCAGGTCCCAAGGTACTAATAGGTTTCTAAGTATAATTCACGGATGATGTGTTGAAGTAGATAGGAAATACTCGTCGAAGGAGGGCCTTGATTTATCCCCCATCATCGACGTGAAATTGACACATGAACGTGATCTAATATGGTGAATCAAATGAGTATGGACTGACACAGGAAATGGAAGCTATAAATACTGCAGATGGATGGTTTGAAGTGAAAATTCCCTTGAACATGATGAGGCATGACAATTGACTTGGAAACATTGACTCGATGAGTACCAAGAATGTAATGTGATGGAAATAAGAGCACTCTTTGATTGGACAAAAAATTACGGTAACACATAGAATTGGTATGACTTAGAGACAAACGGATTACCCAACTATAAGATGAGATGCAAATAGGTGCCATGTTCAAGGGCGATAAAATCTTCCATAAAGGATTCTCTAAAAACACTTAACCCACCTCCTTCAATTTTTCCCCCACCCAGATAAATGAGTACCACTTCTTAATTTAACGAGCTTGAGGAGGGTACACATTCTCAATATAATTCACATTCAGTAAGCTCCTCTTCCTTTATTTAATAAACTAGAAGAAGTAAGGGTTTGTTCCCATATGGGTCATTCAATGTGTAGTTTAGTGAGTCCAGAGAAGGAAAAATCGGTGGTTTTTCATGTTTACAGAGTCTGAAAAGAACTTAAAGACTAATCTAGGGTTGTCCTTAATCATGATGTTTAGTCTCTAAGATCCGAAAAATTATAAAATGATACGACGAAGAACTCTTCTAATCATGCTTTATTAGAGTGTTCATTTTTCGTAATTAGTCTCGCGAGGCCGACAAATATATATTAATATGTAAACTCCATGATTCAAATGCAATAGTACCTTCCACCACCATACATAGGGGACCAACAAGAAGAGGTCCACCTGTTCAATCACAGTACATGGGTGGACAAATAGGAAAACCACCTTACATAGGTGGACAACCCGAAAAACCACTGTATATGGGAGGACCATATAGTTTTTTCACCTTGCCACAACTTGGATACATTCCTACCAGTGTTCCCATGCAATATGGTTATCACCAGTATCAAAAACCTAACAGACAACTACCATTCTTGGCTACATTAGATCTGCCATATCTGTCATGTTTAACAAATGATCCCATCCTTCATGCCCTGTTTTGGTCCACCATCCCTATCAAATTACCATCCGACATTCTGAAATTTGACAAAAAATCTGGGGAGGATCCTAACAATCATGTTATGACTTTAAACTTATGGTTTTCTTCCAATTCTTTGATGGATGATTCCATTCATCTTAGACTTTTTCAGAGAACACTTATAGGCGCGGTAACAAAATGGTACATTGAATTTTTGTGTAATTCTTTTGTCGACTTTAACTCTCTTTCCATGGATTTTCTGATGCATCTTGAGTTTTCGATACGGTACAAGACCGTTACAAAACATTTGAACTCTCTCCAGAAATCCGCTTCTACCCACATCTCTGATCATATTCATGAGTGGAGACAACGAAGATGGTTGATTAAAGATCTATTTCCAGACCAACTCCTCGCAGATTGGTTTACAAAGTCTCTCTTGCCTCCTATCGCCCGCTATTTTTCTATGGGAAGCATCATTACTAAGGAGCAGGCTATCATTCACGTGTAGTATTTGGACTTGGTTTATTCCTAGTCTGGCACACTTTACAATCTGATCCCTAATTCTCTGGAATCTAATTCAATTCTAAATACCAGAACCACTTCTTCTCCTGCTCAAATCTCTGAGGTGAATACGGTCCAATCCAGTTCATCTCAGAAACCAAGAGGTAAAAATAAACACAAAGGAAAATCCCATAAATCTTCTAACAAGCAGGATAATCCTAAGTCTATTAATACTCAACTGACAAGGAAACCTAAATCTCCTTGTATGATTTGTGGAGAAGACCACTACACGAAATACTTCCCTCATCATGCGACTTTTGCGATATATATGATGGGTACCTAACAAAAGTTTTAGCAGCAAATTTTAGTTGCACAAAACCCTATCCCTCCATAATAAGATGACCCAGGTCATTCCCACCATGGTGATGCTTGCACAAGTGCCTTTGAGGTGTACATGTTTAAGACAGTTAATGTCACAACTCATAAAAATACCTATGAAACTCCTCTAGGTGATCATAGTAAATGGAATACTATCGAACTTCCTTCTAACTCTACTCCTCCTCCATCTTTCAATCCTCTATAGATTGAGAATCCGATTTATGATGTTGTATTGCACCTACCCAAGAGCATAATTCAAAAAGTGACATTTAATCCAAATTCTCGTGTTGCCCAAAACTACAACATCGTTGAATATTTTGCATTAGAACCTTGCGCTATATAAACCCTGGAAGTTCTAAAAAAATGTCCAAGTCAATGTAGAATCTTGTTGTTATCCATAAGAGCCATGGAACCTCAAGAGTTGAACCTGATTATATTTAATCTGCATTTTTTTAATGAGAGAGTCTCCCATCCCTTAGTTTTCCAAATTTGAGTTTTGGTTACTAGACACACCATCCATTGTACTATTTTGGATGAGGGATCCTCCAATTGTGTCATGTCTTTTCCTTGTTGGAGAGCCCTTGGTTCTCTTGCACTTACCCCGTCCCTTACCACCTTGAAAGCATTTGATGGACATGGTTTCAAACCTCACAAATCTTGAAAATTTTCGATGTGACGTTGAAGGGTAAAACTATTTCAGTGGATATCGAATTCATTGATGCACCCCTAGATTATAATTTGTTACTTGGTCATAGTTGGTTCTATGCAATGACTATTGTCGCAGATTCAATGTTTTGTAGCTTACAATTTCCCCATCAAGGAAATATTATCATTGTTGACAACTCGAGTATACAACTCCAGATATCAACAATGTCACAACAAATCATGTTCCTTTTCTAGAACATAATAATTTTGAGAGTGTAGGTGTAGGTCTTCTCAAGGATTCCTCGCTCATGGGGTTTTCCCTTTGCCGTCTCCTCCCACCACGTAGGTTTCCACCTTAAATATGATTTTGACTTCGGTACGAAAATCCTTAGATTCATCTCATTCTTTGGTAGTTCCTGATCTTGATGATCATAGTTCATTGTCTCTGTCAAGCTCGTTAAAAAATGAGATAGATCCCCCTCCATTACAATCGATTCTCACTTTGGATCAAGTACTTGAACCTTATTTTTCTCCGCCTAGTGAAAATGTTTCCATTAGTAACCAGAAACCTAAACGAGGAAAGAAGAAGATTTGTTGGAGGAAATGACACTTAGCGGGAATATCTCTAGCCTCTAAACATCATGATGAAGCAAAATTCCAACTTCTGCCAAAGAAGTTGGGGGAAAACCACCTCTAGAGAGACATGTTGCTAGGAGTGATCCTCATTTGAAGGTCATTCCCATCGTAGCATAGTAGTCTTTTTATAGAGTGATCTTAGTCTTTGTTCTTTCTCGTGCTCGTAAATACATGGGAATAAGTTACCGAGCTTAGTCTTTGTTCTTTCTCGTGCTCGTAAATATAGGATAATGTAACCGAGTATCATTTTATCACTTTTTTGGACTTGTAAAGGCTATACAAAAAAGAAACCCCCTGGAGTCTTATTTAAGCTATTTTCCTACTTTCTAAACATGAAACGATTGTCGAGTGATCTTGCTTCCTTTCACACTCATTAAAAGGTTTGAAAGGGCATTTTTCAGGTGATAGTTTATCTCTTTTTCAGCCTCATGAGACTAATTATGAAAAATGAACACTCTAATCAAGCATGATTAGAAGATTTCTTTGTCGTATCATTTTATAATTTTTCGGACCTCACAGAATAAACATCATGAAAAAGGACAACCCTGGAGTCATCTTTAAGTTCTTTTCAGACTCTCCAAACATGAAAAACCACTAATTTTTCCTTCTATGGACTCGCTAAACTACACATTGAAGGACCTATATGGGAACGAACCCTTACTTCTTCCAATTCATTAAATAAAGGAATAGGAGTTTATCAAAGGTGAGTTATATCGAGCCTTTTTTACCCTCCTCGAGCTCATTAAATCAAAATGAGGTACTCATCTATCTGGGTGGGGGAAAAAAATGAAGGAGGTGGGTCAAGTTTTGTTTTAGAATCCTTTATGGAAGATTTTCTCGCCCTTGAACATGGCACTTGTTTGCATCTCATTTTATAGTTGGGAAATCTGCTTGTCTTTGATTCATACCAATTCCATGTGTCGCCATAATTTTTCGTCCCATCGAAGAGTGCTCTTATTTCCATCACATTACATTCTTCATACTCGTCGAGTCAATGTTGCCAAGTCAATTTTTGTTCCTCATCATGTTCAAGAGAATTTTCACTTCAAACCATCCATCTGCAGTATTGCTAGTTTCCATTTCTTGTGTCAGTCCATACTCATTTGGTTCACCATATTGTATCACTTTCATGTGTCACTTTCATGTCAATAATGGGGGATACATCAAGGACCTCCTTCGACAAGTGGAGTCACCAATTTATGGTATGGAATAATTCCCCTATGGACATGTGAATATCACCTTGGATTCTATACCCCTAATACCAAGACATAAACATAAAAATGGACACTAACATCCCTTTGAATTCAATTACCTAATCAGAAAGAGAAATAGAAGGAAGAAATTGTGGTGCTTATTCTATGGTTCGTCCTCGCTGCCTTCGATCTGAGCTTGATCCCTAAACTCTTCAACACCACTCAATACATGCAATGCAATGGACAAGAAAAAGACAAATAACTCCTACTCTACTCTACAATATTAGACTAATCAAATTCATCTATCAAGATCAACAATCATATGCAACAATACACAATCTTGAAGGGAATAGGCCAAGTAATATTGATGAGAAATTTAAAGAGATACTTACAATCATGGATGGTGTTGCAACAACTTCCCCAAGTCCTTCTCTTCCAACCCTTGCATGATGGTCCCAAGATCATAATTTTGATATCCAAAATATTCCTCCTCTTCTCCATAGAAATCCCTCATTATATAGGATTTGGAGGCTTAACCTCCATGGAGAAGATCACTCATAACATCCACTAAAAAGGGATCTCCAAGAGTTTTAGGGAGAAAATATCTCTTCAAGGATTTTAGGGAGAAAATATCTCCCAAGGATTTTAAGGAGGAAATGTCTCTCAACCATCTATGAGATTCTCAACCTCTCCTTGAAAATAGGAAACCAAATGTGAGGTGGATTCTCACACTAAATTAATTTCATTTTTATGAATATTAATAATTAATTCATGTGCACATAGTATTTGGACCTTCATATAATATATTTATTCTCCACATTGACTAGGGATTGTGACAAATGTTATTTCATGGTGTCAGTGTATGTGACACTTTCATGACACTTGCGATAGTTAGGGTGAGGTACTTAAGTGTGGAATTTTGGTGTGTAACATCAGTGCTACCATGCTATTAGATCATCAATGTTTTGTTTAATTGTGCATTATGTTGTAGAAAGCACCAGTTATAGGGCATCCATCGAAATGACACACTACAATGGTGTGTTTGGTTAACATAAATGCACAGTCGACCCATTTTTATGAAATATGTACATGGCAGTGTGATTTCACTTACGGACAATACCGGTGCACTATAGTTTCGATACCACAAGCTTGATATTTATCGATGCACAATATAGTATAACATATCAATGTTATTTTTGTCAGTATGGGAATTGTTGATTAATTGGGTTGGTTGTCATTGATGTCAACCATTGAAGCAAGTCTGGTAGAAAATTCGGGTATCCCCAATAGTATGGTTAAGGTACTCAATATGTTTTTAGGTATAAAGGTATGAAGATCAATGCATTTGCAGGTAATAATATTCTATATGGATAGTACATGTCATTCCATTTCCGATGATATGTGGAATTCCACATAAATACTCACAGTTAGAGATTTATGGCCTTTTGAAGTTGGAAAACCCTCATGAGTTATATAGAAGGTCAAAGAAGTCAAATTATTCTAGAAAATCCTAGAAGAAGTTGACTAGTCAAAGTGGGTGAAACTATGAGATAATCATGGGTTAAGTTGTTGCAATAAGAAAATAACTAAAAATAAATTACTTGAAACTAGAAGTGGAGAGTTTAATATTTGTGGATAAAGTGGCTATAAGTGGAAAAGTGGTTAGAAGTGGGTTATCCCTAAAAGAAGGAAGTTGGGTTAAGTTTCTTAGAAGGTAACCCCTTGAGGAAGCTACATGGAAGTATAAATAAGAGAGAAAGCCTCTCCTACTAGCACCTATTGAGAATATTGATTATCTATTATTGTGTAAGGTTTATTGCAGGTACTCATTGACACATATGAAATTAAACAAGTATGAGGTAGTATGAAAGGTTGACGGTGAAAGTTTTGGAATTACAAAAGTACTGAAAACCACAGTTTTTGAGGTGTACGCGGGCTGTAGTGGAGAAGACTGCACATGTATGTGGTCTAGTAGTATAACAGGTTGCATACAGTTTGGAAATCCATGAAAACTAGAGGAGATGAAGATGCCAAATCTCTAGAGTTTGAAAGGAAGCTCCCAGGAAGGTCTACAGTGATCAGGTACAACAGATCTATCTATAGATTCAAAAGGTATGTATTATTTTTATGTGTAGTTGGATATTGTTGACTACATGAGATATGGTGATGGGGGTTTTAGTATTTTACCTATAAATTTTATTGGTTGTATGGAACTTACTGTATAATCCATATCGATAGAAATACAGTGATGGTATATTTAATATTAATCATTGGTACATCTTGTTAGTGTTGAGGCACATCTTGTATTTCTTGGCATATGGTTGAGGGTTTTTGTCGTACATGGTTGAGAGCTTGTAGTTGTGAACTGGTTGTGAAGTTGTTGGTGTAGAGTGAGGTTGTATATTAGTGATCTTTTGATGTCTAGTCCATGTGAGGGTTATTACACTTGTTCATGATTGTACACACATGTTTGTCACATGAATAGAGAGACATATATGGACTTGGTTGAGGGGTATATAATATGATGTATGAAAATGGAAAAACTACAAATAATACAAAGTGATAGGTTTCAGGTTGATGTGATAGAGGCAACAAAGTGTTTGAAGTTTCAGAAAAGGTGAAAACCCTAGTTTTCAAAAGGTGTATGTAGGCCGTAGAATAGACATACCACATACATACATAGGATGCATTATAGACAAGGCACACACATATGTGAGATGCAATATATACAGGTTGTGTACCTATTGGGTTTTTATTGGTACATGATTAGTACAGGTATAGGTTGGTTACAGGTCAGTGACATAGGTTAGTTATAGGTTATTGGCACAAGTTGGTACAAGTTTACAATGGTAGTGGCAGTGGTTTCATTATATATTTGACACTTATATTTCAGTGTGGCACGACAGGGAAAGGATAGGTGGTTCTGTCCACCTTCTATTTTTAGTTAGAGAACATAAAGGGTTGTAGCCTCCTTCTAGTTGTAGCTAGATAATTTGGGAGTTGGATCTTCCCTCAGGTTGTATACTGAAAATATATGGGGTTAGAGCCTCCTTCCAGTTGTAGCTAGATAGCAAAGGAAGTTGGTGCTTTCAATAAATGTAATTCTTAAAGACATATAAGAAAAATAATTATGTGGTTTTCTCTCGCATTGGGTTTCCACATAAAAATACTAGTCTACTGTGTATGTGTGTGATTTTTCATTGGTCATGGTTTATTTACTCTGCACTTGTTGAATGATAATGTTATATTGATCATAAAGATAAATAACACTTACATATTGTGGTTAAAAGGATTAAAAATCTCTATTACTAATTCACCCCCTCTCAGTAATCCAATAATTTCTATCAGAGCATGTTCCTTCAAAAATCAGTTTAACCACTAAAAGGTAGATCATGGAGAGCAACAATATGTATAAAAATGGAATACCATAGTTTGATGGATAGAACTATGCATTATAGAGGAGAAGGATGAAAACATATGTTCAAGAGCATGGATTTGAGGTTTGGCAATTAGTTGTAGATGGATATAAAGAACCAATAGTTCTGCCAACAAATGAAAATGGAAGGAAACTCAGTCTAAAACAATTCAAAATATAAAAATGCACTTTTGAATGGTCTTGATGATTCATTATATGTCAAAGTTATGCATTGCAGCTCCACAAATGATATTTGGGACAAACTTCAGAATGTTTATGAAGGAGATTCAAATTTCAAGGAAACAAAGATTCAAACTTACAAAAGTCAATTTGAACATCTAAAGATGAGGGAAGATGAGAATATTGTAGATTATTTCTTATAAGTTGATGAAACAGTGAATGCAATAAGATAATTGGGAGAAGAAGTTGATTAATCTATAATTGTTCAAAAGGTATTGAGATCTCTTCCAATGAGATTTGATCATAAGATATCAACTCTATAAGAAAGAATAGATCAGGATTCAATAAGCATGGATGAACTACATGGAATTTTCACAGCCTATGAAATGAAAAATGAGTAGGAGAGTCTAGTTACAAAATAAGCAACATTCAAAGCATCCAATAAATCAAAGTAAAATGGAAAGCAAAAAGAAAAAGAATATAGAAGCAACAGTGTCATCTCAGAAGATGATGAAGTAGCCAACATTTTCAAAAGACTAAAAAATGGAATCAACCAAAATTATAGAGGTAAGCTTCCATTGATTTGTTTCAATCGTGATGGTATTGGTCATTTTTCTAACAAATGTCCCCATAAGAAAAAAAAAAAAATGAAGAATATGATTCAAATAGAAAACAAATGTACAAAGGAAAGAAAAACAAAAAGAAAATCTTTTGCACAAAGGAATATATCACCTCATCAGACGAATATGAAGAGAGTGGAAGTGAGACGGAAAGGGTTCTATTCATGGAAGTATAAGACGTATATGAAGAACGCACCAAATAAGAGTGTGAAGAGGAAGAAGTTAACTACAAAGAAGAATTGATGAGTGTCATTGAAGTTATAAAAAGAGAAAAGAAGAAAAACAAGTCACTACGGGAAGAACTAAAAAGAAAAGAGGAATCTCAAAGTTCCAACTTTGAAGAACTAGAACAAATGATAAATAAACTAAAAATTCAAGTTGAAGAAGATAAAATAAATGAATAAGCACTCAAAGAACGATTAGAAGAAAGAGACAGGATCATTGGAAATCTGGAAGCAGAGATTGTCACATTGAGAAAAGATCTTCAAAAGAAAAACATGTCGAACAACTCAAAAGTTTTGGATGATATTATCAGTAGTCAAAGTCCAAATCATGAAAAGTCTAAACTTGGATATAATCAAACAGAAAATGGATCAATATCCAAAACAATAGATCAAGAAACATATCCAATAAGCTATGCAGAGACAGTAAGAGGATACAAGAATTTTTGCAAGGAAGATAGCGTGGACACTCCTCTACCTAGAAGATTCATATTTCAGAGTTAGCAACAGTCAAAAACAAGAAGGCTTCAAGAAGAATATGTATTCAGAAGAGTAACTCCTTTCAAAAGATCTTCAACTCCCATGTATCAAACTGTCTTCTTTGGTTTATGTTATGCATAACTCTAAATATTACATGCATCAGACCATCTAAAGTTTACTTAATACAATTATATTGAGGTCAAGGTTGATGCAAGTTAATGATTCATTTTCATGACACATATTTATAATGGAAATATAGAAAAACAAAATTGCATACACTAGGAGAAATTATTTGAGCTATATGAACAATGTTTTAGAATATGGTGTAAAAAGATGAAACCATGGAGGATTCACTTAGGAAATCTACAATATAGTGCATACATATGTGAAATATACAATAATACTTCTAAATTTTTTCTCTCTCCCAAAACTTATTGTTAATACCCCCTCTAAATAAAATTTTCCAAATAAAATAACCCCTTGTCCACCAAATGTTGTAAGTACTATTTTTTATTTTGTGACATTTTTATGCGTGTTATTATTTCTACTCTTACTAATGGATACCTGAGCATTTCACATATGTATCCAACATGTAATTTAGAAAATTTCATCAAACATATGATACCTAATATTTAAGTCAATATCATCAAACATGTTCCTTAAGAATCCGTAGACCATTTCACCTTTAGTTCCCTCAATAAGCATGTGGTCATTTTGATTGCTTGCTCAAAGACTTTGATTATTTATTGAGAAATTCTATAAGTTACAAGGAATAGAGAGATATCATCGTGATCCTTTCTTAGATTCCTCATTTCCAACAAAAAAACAGTTTGGTAAATCAATGGAACATCTAACAAAACAAACATACAATTTTGTAGATACTCGAAGGGGAAATAAAATTTCAAATACAAAAGGTAGTATCCAAAGACACTGTTACAACACTTAAGCAATGCACACGATGAACAAAACATCACAATTCATATTGGGTCTTGATATATCCATATTATATCACTTTTATATCTTTATGATAATGATCAAAGGGGTTAACTATGTATATCCTCAATATCTAACCAACATCCATTAAATCGGGAATATATTTTCCACATATAATTGTCGATTGTTAGAGTTGACTCCGTCAAATCCATGCTATCGAGTAATCTCAACAACGATCCTCAAACCGACATTCCATGCATTGAAATCCTAGTCTATTGTTGGGTTGGTCGATCCACTTCAAGATTATCTTTGATTGTTAGTAGATTGTCTGACCGAAAAACATGTCTACTACTCAACTGACTAACGTAGATATTTGGTCAATCACCTAACCAACTATATATAAATGTAGGGAAACTTCTTTACTGATGGAATCTAGGAGAAATGTGATGAACCATAAATACTTGATGTTCCAACACCCCCCCATTAACACACATATCTATAGATTTAGGAGGTAAACTTATGTCATCATGACACCCCCCTGTAATTTCAGCTTCCTAAATCCCAAGCATCATATGCATCTTGATAAAGATAGATTTAGCTAAAGGTTTAGTGAATATATCAACAAACTGATCATATATTGATGCAGAAGTAGTACCATCAACATTAAAGAAGCCAGTTGGAGGAAAACTCAACACCCAATGCACAGATTTGAAGTTATTTTTGAATTGCAAGGAGGAGCACATCTTTCTATTTTGAAGAGATTGTAATTTAAAGTTGTTAAATATTTTGAGGCAAGATCCATCACATAAGGATTCCAAGGATTGTGATTGGTTTAATTAGCAGATAAGGTTGTACAGATACTGATTATTGACTCATATCTTAATGTAATTTTCATTTAATGTAATAGTCCTTAGTAGATGAATGAATTAACGGTGATAGGATAGATCTAAGGTAGTTTGGAGGGAAGGCTCAAGAATCACCTCATTGTATAAATATATGTATTGTGTGCCCAAATGAGGTTGTTGAACGTTATTGTAGAGTTTGTGGAATATTGTAGTTGTTGTTGAATGTTATTGTTATTGATGTTGAGAGAGTTGTTGAAGCTTATGAAGAATTGCAGAGAGTTGTATGAGTCCATGCACATATTTTATTGAATGAATATAAACAAAGAGGTTTGATTCTAATTGTATGGTGTTTTGTTCATCTAGGTTATTTGAGTACATGTGATGTTTATTTATGTTCTTTGTGTTTTATCTGTTTATGTATCTTTTATGCAAGAATATGTTTTTCATGGTTAAGTGTGGAAACCTTTGATGTTTCTGTAAGTTTCATTTTTTTTATATTCTAAGATTCCTGGTGCAAGGAGTGCATAGTGCCCACAAGGAGTGCATAGGTCGAGTTGAGACAAACTCGGAAGATTAGAAGAGATAATGTGAATTTATAGTGGAAGTGAAAGGAGTGCATAGTGGATCAGTGAAGAGAAGAGGTTTTAGAAGACCCATGCAAGGAGTGCATCGAGCCAACACTTTCTTTAAGTGTTGAAGAAGTCTTGGAGGAGGTGAACTCAAGGAGTTTGTGAGGATATTTTCTTCAAAAATCTCTAAGTCTAAAAGTTTCTCATAAATATCTAAGTCTAAAATTCATCAGAAGTTGTAGGGACACAAGGAGTGCATTGGAGGTCTATAAACCTTTGAGGAACAAATATCAGAAGAGATAGGGAGTATAAAATTTCCATAGGAGGGAATTAGAAAATTTATAAGTCCAGAGATTTAAAGTAACATACGAGTGCACATGGGGCACCAGAGACTCTATTTGTGTCATGCAGTCAAGCTCATGAAGGATAGCGGTCAGAATACTCAAGGAGGGGAAGAATTGTTGTTTAAAAGTTGAACGATGGAGATTTGATCGAGAGGATCCAAAGTCTTTTGTTTCCCTCATATATAGAGAAGTAGCATAGGGTTTAAACCCTGTAAGTCTTTAATACTTCGTGCATTTGGAGAAGTCGTAAAGAAAGTTTAAAAAGGAAGAGTTATCGAGGATCAATATATACAGTCAAGATATATTTGAGAGGTTGCAGGACAAAGGATAGTCATTGTATAAGAAAGAGTTGTGTTAAGTTTAATCAGTGAAGTCCTTCGTACTTCATGCATTCTGAGAATTTCGCGTGTGGATAAGTCGGGACCCCCGAAGTCCTGAAGGCCGTATTTAATCGTGGCCATTCAAAAATTGGGGACACACATTAGTAGATCGTGTACTTTGACGGATTGTCATTTCTGTGGAAGGAGTAGAGAACTCTTGAAGTACCAAAGGTCAGATTTCATCCTGGTCGTCCATTGTAAAGGATACGTGTCGTCAGATCAGGCAGTCTGGAGGATAGGAACTTCGGGAGAATTATGAGAAGAGAAGGTCGACCTCTCCAGAGTCCCAAAGTCTAGAGTAGATCTATATCATTGATCACAATAGGGTACATGGAAGCTCATATGAAATTTTGAAGGTTCGACACTCTAAGGGGAAAATAGAGCAGTGTTGTTTAGAATCGAGGAGGACCAAAGCCCAAGAGTAAATCCCAACCGTCTGTTGGAGAGGACGTGTGGCACAAGATCCTGTAGTTTGGGGACTTGAAACTTTGACAACTTTGTGTCTTCATGTAGACAGGAAGGAAATCATCGAAGTCCTAGAGAACATCCTAGTCATTGATCAACCAGAGGACATGTGGAGGCAAGATAATTTATTCGGCGTTTAGGCATCGGGAGATATAAGGTGTTTTGTTTTTTTATGACCAATGAAAATTGTCGAAGCTCGAAGGGAATGGATTTGGACTGTCCATTTGATCAAAGTTGTGGACCATTGATCTGAGACTCGGCAAAAGAACTTTTCGACGATCCAGGAAAGTTGTGAAAAAGGGAATTGTGAAAAAATAACCAAAGCCCGAAAACATAATCTGGGCCATCAATATCAACACTCATTCTGGACCATCAATCTAGCCACCTAGTGTTCGGAAGTTCGTGGAATTGGTGTTAAGAGATAAGAGGGATAGAAAAGTCATGAAGTCCCAAAACTTTTGGGGTTTGAATCTTTGGCCCATGGTTTTGACCCTCGATCTACGAGGAGGCTTTGTAAGCACTCAGGGACTCCCGAAAAGGAAAACTTACACTCTGGAAGAAGGTTTAAGGACCTTTGCATTAAGTTTTTTGGCTCAGAGGGAGCCTATGAGCTAATTTCATCTCCCAACTAGAACGCTCCTAGACCAGGAGGTCGAGAAACCCTGTGAGAGGGTGGGGCTTGCATAATCTATCCTACAAAATGCAAGAGAGACAACGGTCTCATGGACCAACTTTCTTAAATAGCGATAATGGAGCTCAAAATGATTCATCTTACTTTGGGAAACCCGTATGACACTTATATTATCACATTATATTATAGTCGAGGTCTATATAGGAAGACCAAGTTAACCCAGAAGTTTTTGGATCCATACTGCTTCAATACCATATTGAACGACGCCAAGATATTATGATTCAATAGTCAACAAGGAAAATACCTTATGTTTATTACATGACCACACCAACATTCTAGTTCTAAAGAGAAACACATAGGAATAAGTGTACTTCTAATCATCTTTGTCACCATCCCAGTCGGAGTCGGTGAATTTGACCAGCTATTTTGTGATTTTATACCCTATGACCTTGGGTCTATGTCCCAATAGATCACAATTGTATCTAAAATACTGAAACTACCATCCAACATATAGATCAATAAGGAAATGATTACTTAGAATATATAATGAAGGATATTGTACCTTGTTTCCAAACATTTGATGAAGATCATTGATCTCGACCTTTAACTTTCTCTAGGCCTTTTTCTCTACCAGTCTAAAAAATAAACCAAGTAGATATTGCAGGAAGATAGTTATAGAATTAAATTGTAAATGCAATATGTAAATTTGAATATGTAAAGCGGATTCAACATATAAGAACTAGTTAAACATAATTTCACATAGATTGGAGGGAAAGATAACTATTTTATTAATCAACATGAATAGGTGAGTTACAACCTAATTCTCACTAATGGAACTACCTTGAAACCAACTTCTTGAGTTCCTCCACTGAACTCTTCAAGCATAAACTCAACAACAAAGTACTTACTTAGATTATCCACAAGTGATAGTAACACACCCAAAAATCATATAGGAGAGAGGAAGGGATACTAGAAAGTAAATTTCTAGATAAAGGGATACTAATCAAAGATTCAAGGAATAAGGAATCCTGCAATCCGACAACATATTCTTGAACCAAGGTTTTCTCTCTTCATATACACCCCCATAGGTGCTTATATACCATCATAAATAGGTTGAGATAGTTACAGTCCATTGTGTATGGGAAATTGTAGGTTTAAGACTAGGAAAACCCATAAACCCCACCCAAAAGTATGAAATATTTTTATTTTTCAAAAAATTGGGGATGTACGTGATTCACACACTAGAAAATGGAGTATGTACACAAGTTGCACCTGGTTGAATATGATATGCATGTGATTTTCACATGGATGAATAGTGTATGTACATGAGTTGAACATGGATGAATAATGTACATCAACAAAGATACTATTTTTTAGGATGATTTTGATGAAGGAGAGTGGGATTACGGTTTGCAAGCTAAGGAATGTACTAGGCCATATTAAAAATGAAATTTAGGGTGGAAATTTGTGATATAACAGATGCCCCTAATGTGTGAGGTCAGAAGAGAAACTAAAGGTCGAAATACATTATAGCTCTGAGAGGTGAGGATGCACTAAAGTAAGTCCAAGTGAAAGTACTCAAACATATAATCCAAGAACATAACCTACCATAGAAATAAAGTAAAAGTATTCTCTTTGCAAGTCAATCATACCCATGCTCAGGAGTGATAGAAGCATGGCCTCCAAATCAAGTACACTATAAATCCATGGAGTATAAAACTACAAATGATGTTCATGGCCAAGAAAAATATACATAGTGGATCCATGTGATATATGAAAGAAACAATCATGGCCACGAGAGAAATACACAGTGGATCCATGCAAATGTAGATCATAGCCATGAACAGATACACAATGGAGCTATGTCTCATAATCAAATCAGAGGATATATAGAGCCAACGAAGTGAGAAAACTGACCTTGTGCAAGTACTGATGTCACTAAGGTTGGTACAATTAATACAAGTCAGGTAGGAGAACAAAAACTGTGATGCTCGTACTTCACCCAAGGTATTCAAAATAACCCGTCATGGTATGAGACTACACTATGTGAATAAATGTGCTTTGAGTTGAACATAGTGAAACATTGTTTAATTATTGGTCATTGATTTATACCATTAACAAGCATGAGACAACCCATCGATAATGATAATGGGTTTCAAGGTACCTAGTATAATCGAAAAAGTATGAATAAAGGATTTGATGTTGAACACTTGATAGAATCTACCAATAAGGGGAAATTGATGTATTCCCACTTTCAATATCAAGGGAACCTGCCACTGGTGACTTCAAGCCCCAAGGTACTAAAAATGATTCTAGACCCTTGTCTTGGAGCAATGTGTGTTGAATTCGATAGGAACAGACCTGCTGAAAGGAAGGAATTAAGGCATCCTCCATCATCCATCACGAGGAGTAGTAGAAGGCCAAAGATTTGGAAGGACTCAGATGAAAAGATTTTAAGTACCACACTGAGGTATGACTTCGAAATGAATGATATGGAATAGTGCATGATAGAGACTCACTGAATAATATCCTATGATGAAGACTACTGACAAATATGAGGAATCCACCAATGGGATCAAATGGAAACCAAGGTACCACACAAATCCTTATGTGTGATTATTGTTTTTGACTTTGAACACAAGGGAAACCACTTAGTCAGTGACCAATGATGGTTTTTCATCTATTGAGTGCAAGGTCATCTATCAATGATGTAAATAGGCCCAAGGTGAAACTCTACATCATAATAGTAGAGAAAGGAGTTGTATTCGATAAAATCATACCTGAGAACATGAAGTAAGTGAGGACCTTCTATAATAGAACAAGTGAGATACAAAGATACTTGTCAAACTGAGAAGTACTTGAACTACACGGGAAGGATGACTTGGAAAGTCAAGGATTTTGGCAGAAATACTGACTTGGGATGAAACTCCCCTTGAACAAAATCACGACACATTATGTGACTAAGGAAACATGGAATTTAGGAATAAAAATTGACATACGTTTGTTAGGCAGAAGGAATCAACAAAATCTCTATATTAACTGGAAGAGTAATCAGTTGGATGAGTACCAACTCTATGTAACGAGCATAATGTCCTATGGCCATACTAAACCCAAAAATATTGAGACACTAACTCAGATATTGTGCTTTGTTCAAGGGAGACAAGACTACTGCCAAACAAAGATATAGACGCTTTCCCCCAATATTGTTTTTTTCTTTTTCACATTATTAAGGCATGAAAAAGAATAAGGTGAATAAAATAGTATAATGGAGAAAACAATCATCATGAGCAAGAAAACTATTTCCATGCACAAGGAACATACCTATTCTCAATGCAAGGAAATCTGTGCAGGATATGGATTCTTGGGGGAATCTTCCTCCAAGGATAAATGATTTCAAGTCGCAAAGGAAAAGATTTCAAGGATGGAAATTGTTGGAGAATGCATAGACAAATGGCCATATAACAACAAGTTGAAGTTGAAATTAGTCCTAAAAAGAACAAGTGGTCGATATACAATACAAGTACAATTAACACAACAATTTTTGGAATCCCTGCAGGTAATTGGATAACAAAATATGATAAGAATATATGAATATTAATTGCAAATTCATGGTGAGACTAAATAGGGATTCTGATCCTAAAGAAAAAACTGTAGCATGGGTGCCAAAATGGCTAGAAAGGTATTATCTAGGACACCCATGAAGAGGTAATCTCTACCATTCGTAAACAACACATTTAAATAAGCTTGAAGGTATAATTTTGTAAATGAATGGGTTTGACCCTGTGCCAAATATGTGTTCAGTACCGATAAATGCATTATGCAAGAAAGATGAGACCTACCCTATATGCCAGTAAGGAACACAATACCTACCAAAGAATATGAAAAATGAAAATAGATGTATCAATGCATAAATGAGGGAGACCCATAGGTATTGGACATAAAAATATTGAGAAGAATATATGACTCTTCAACACAAACTCACAATGGGACTAAATAGGGCTCCCGAGCCTATTAACATTTTTCAGCATGGACGCTAAATTGAAAACAAGGTTCTATTAATGGAACCCATGAACGGTAGACTCTACCATGTGAATTACAACACTTCTAAATAGAAAAGAAGGTTTTATGTCACAAATCAATGGAGTCGATCCTAAGGAGAAATGAAAAAAAAATGGATAATGCAAAAAATGCATGAAGGGGAAAATCTAACCTATATGTCAGTTTCGAGATCATTACCTATCAGAACAAATCGACATGGAAAAATAGGTACAAACTAAAAACATCTTCAAAGTCATGTATATAATACCAAAAAAACTTACCCAAAAGTTAATAATTCCAATATAGAAACCTATGATAAAAAGAATTACTATGGAATATAAAACTTGAAAACAAGAAAACCAAAAAATAAAATATGTACAGAGAAATGCACAACCTTAAAATTTATGCATAGTAGTTCTCTAGGTAGAGCCCATTACTAGGCCCATGCAAATGGCTTCTTTGGTAACAAACCTGTAAAGTTTCCTCTTAGGAAGAAGAATAGAATACATAATCATAGCTTCAAGGATAGCCTCATCTGAAGGAAAATAAGCATCCATGAAACCAGGGCTTGAAAACACAAAAATACTAGGGCTCGAGGTCTCACAAATAGTAAGATCAAACTCAAGAGAAAACACAAGATCACTTGGGCAAAAAGGGGAAAGCAAGAGCTCACGTTCCCCTATTTTATAATCCACATGATCAATTTTCGAGACCTTTTCTTGAGAAGGAAAACATGACTGTAAAGAATCCTTCTTAGAAGAAATTGAATGTTGAGGATACGACACCACATAATTCACTCATGGCAGGGAAGAGTCTACTTGAACACTAGGAAAGAAGAAAGGGGAAACTAGACCCAAATATGAACTAGGATGGTGATTATTAGAGGAAAGTTGATCAATAGTGACAATTATTTCATTATTAGGGAAATGAATCAAAGAAAAGAGAGTAGACACCACAAGATTCATCACATATACATAATCATGCCCAAGAAGCATATTAAAATCTAAAGGGCCTAGAACCAATAACAGATCGAATAGGAAATTATCTCCTCCTAACGTGATAGTAAATTGAGGAAGAATCCTTAAACATTCACTAGGTATTCTATCAAAATCCAGTAGCTCACTGATAGCTAACACAAGCTTGTGAGAACCCAAAGCTTTCCAAGCTGAGGAGGATAAAATACTTGTAGAGGATCCTTCATCTACAATAAATCGGTAAATTCCTATTGAATTATATTAAACCCTTAACTATAAATGTGTGGAATAAGGAAGACAAGACTCAATAAGATCATTCCAATCAAAGGAAAGCATCCCAAGACTTGGACGGAGCGTACTCGAAGAGAGTGGAATGCCACCTTTTTTAGAAGGTACTTAACTAGAAATGATAAATACATAGTCAAAATAAACATCACTCCAAAAAACAAGAGTGGCATCATCCAAAGGTTTCATTGGTGAGATCACTTTCGTAGACTTTGTTGGGTTGGCCTCCATTTTTTAGAAGTGTCTAGTTTTTGGAAATTCCAAAGTTTTGAAGAAGGTACTGCATGACCAACTAGAAAAGAGATAGTAGTAGAAATCATTTAGATGAGTGGAAAGGTAAAATAAAGGTAAAAATAGAAAATACAACAATGAACACCATGACCTAGCTGGACAAGCAGTTTGAAAAGCGACAAAAGCGCTTAATGCCAATAGAAAAAGGTCAGCGAAAAAAGTCCCAGAAAAGTAGTGGAACAAGAAGTCCAATAAACGTCCAAGAGAATAGAATAAAGAGGAATCCAAGGTGATGATAAAAAATGTTACAAAGGTGAACAAAGGTGATGAATAAGTGAATGCAGAAAGCACACAAGAGAGCTTCTGACATTGTTTTTAGTTGGGTTGGGGTCAAGTTATTACTTCCCTAATTTTATTGTAATGGGTTTTGGGGATGTTACTATGGTTACATAGTAGGATAGAGTGTATAATGGATATTTGGGAATATATTTCTCTTCTTAAACTATTGTATGAGATATGTACTCATTGTATGGCAGGTCTGATACATTGATAATATAAAGAATTGGTTGGGCCCTAATTGTTTTTTATATTATGTATGAATCTAGGTTTTCCATGTTGTACAATTACTTCTATCAAGTGTATTTAGCATTGAAACATTGTCTATGAATGTATTTGCATATTTATGTATGATTTTGAACATGGAAACTTTAACTATGATGACGCATTATATTTGACTTACTTCACCACCTAAACATCTCAGTTTCTATTCAGGTGAGGCCTCCTTCCCTTTAGGAAGGTTGAATATTCTAACTCTCCTAGACTACAATGTTACCCTTTGATGGTAACCTCCAACAACCTTGGTCTCGATTTTCACCAACAAATGGTTCCATTGCTGGGACCTCAAACTTTAAAGTGACTTTCTAGAGGATGCTTCATTATATATTAAAATTGGAAGTTGAGAATTGGTGGGAAAAAACATTCAATGCATTCATATAATAAGAAGTTGAGCTATGACAAAAAATATTAAGGGTTTGAAGAGTGTTGTCTTAAGTTCAGAACCTATGAGTTACCAGTATGAGATATTTTGGATCAGACTTCCTAAATAGGTATTTCAGTGGTTAAATCAGCTACAAGAAGCTTTGGAATACAAGATCGAGCTAAAATAAGATATAACTGAACCACTGAGGTTTTAGTAGCTCTTCACTGGTTATATGATCATATCTCTCGTGTTGTGGATTTATGGTACATACTACTTTAGAAGGTTATATTATCGAGTTTGTTTCACGAAACCACCAATCATTTTCCAAGGATGAAGCAATATTTAAAGAACGAGATCAAGGAAGATTGTTGGAAATCCCCTTGTGGATCAAGATTTTTTTATTAGTATAAGAAATGTTGCATGTTCCTTTAGATATCATGGTAGTGTAAATACCTACACTTGGGGGGTTGATTTAGGAGAGGGTTCATGGGTTAGTTCAAGGAAGATTTTCTGGGAAATATGGGCAGTTGTAAAAAGAAAACCTCGAGGGATGAACAAGCTTAGAAGAGGGATATTATTCTTGAGAAAAGGTTGTAGAAACATATGAGAAAATTGATGAATAGATTTGATCAATTGCAGAAGGAGATCAACTTTGAGAGTAGTCATAGGAAAGAGTTAGAAGAGTTGTGGGAGTTAAAAATATGTGGAAGGTTGGCCAACCGCTAGTTGAAAGAGAGATTTGGTGAGAGATATGAAGGTTATGAAGGAGGAAGATAGGATAAGGGAACCTTAAGAGAGATATATGAATAAGTAAGGACATACCCCACCACTAAAGGAGAGAATAATCAGTTGTAACCCTTGAAGTAGTTGTGGGAGGATCAAAAACTGCAACATGGAAGGATGTCATATTGCATCAAGTTAAAAATGCAACACTCCAAATGAACAAGACCCCCCATATGAAATTATTTCGCTTCAAAGACAAAGGAACCAACCCTGCATAACCCATTCCCCCAGCACTACCTATAAACTTGATAATTTCTATAACTAATCTTTCTATAAATTCTATCATTTTTAATCCTTCGAGTCGAACAAGTTCAAGTAGTAGTAGTAGTGGAAATTTGGTTACTATTTTAGTTATATCACAATGAGGAGACTCAGGGTTCATATCAATAGTATCTCAAATTCCATCAATGGTTCATCAACATGCAAGGTATCTTACGCGATACCTGGAGTTTTTTGGCAAAGGGGATGAGGATGTTGAGAAACATTGGTTTCTTTACAAATCCATCTGGAGGTCTCACAGAACTCTATACTTAAGAAAATTGGTTGAGTTCTAGAATACCTTAATGGGTCAAACTCTAAAGTGGCACATTAAATCTATTGAGCTAGGTAATGATCAAGAGATGCATTTCTCTTTAATTCATGTAAAGCAGAGGTTTATAGAATAATTTTGGTAACCTCAGTCAGAGCAACATTCTCTCTCTACTTGGTAATATAATCAAATATTTAAGGATGCAATAGGGAAATTATCAAACCCTATCCATGAGGATCATTAGAGAGAATGGTTTATTCATGGGTTGTTACCTTTAACCCGAATACCTTTGACTCAAAAAAGGATAGCTACTATAGAGAAGCATTGGAACAAGCCATGAAAATTGAGGCTATGGGAAGCTATCCTAAAATCTTGTAGGTGATGATGTCACCTGATGATGTGAATGTTGCACAATTGCAAGGTCAGATATTTTCATTAACTGACAAGGTCCAAGAATTGATCCTTCACAGAGAAGGTCAATCATAGATATGGTGTATTGAGTTTTATACTAAATTCCATACACCAACAATCTAGTGCTATAGATAAATACATAGGAATAAGTGGAATTTTGATCATCTTTGTCACCAGCCCAGTCGGAGTTGCTGAATTTGACCAGGTATTTCGGGATTTTATACCCTACGACCTTGGGTCTATGTCACAACAGATCACAACTATATCTAAAATATTGAACCTACCCTCCAACATACAAATCAATAATGAAATTATTACTTAGAAGAGAGAATGAAGGATCTTGTACCTTGTATTCAAGCATTTGATGAAGATCCTTTCTCTCAACCTTTTATTTGCTCCAAGCCTTTATCTCTACTAGTATGAATAATAAACCAAGTAGATACTGCAACAAAGTACTTATCAAATTAAATTTTAAAAGCAATATGTAAATTTAGATATGTAAATAAAATTCAACATATAAGAACTAGTTAAACATAATTTCACATAGATTGGAGTGAAAGAGAACTATTTTATTAATCAACATCAATAGGTGAGTTACAACTTGATTGTGACTAATGGCACTGCCTTGAAACCAACCTCTTGAATTCCTCCAATTAACTCTTTAAGGATCAAATCAACAATAGATTACTTACTTATATGATCCAAAAGGGATATGAACACACCCAACAATCATATAGAAGGGATATTGGAAAGTAAATTTCCAAATCAAGGGATACTACTCAGAGATTCAAGGAATAAGGAATCTTGAAAACCCACAACATATTCTTGCACTAAGGTTGTATATATTCATATACACCCCCATAGGTACTTATATACCATCATAAATTGGTTTATATGGTTATAGTCCATGTATGGGAAATTGGAGGTTTAAGACCGAGAAAACCCATAAACCCCACAAAAAAGTACAAAATATTTTTATTTTTCACAAAATTGGGGATGTACGCGACTTGCACACTAGAAAATAGTGTTTGTAGATGAGTTGCATATGATTGAATATCGTATGCATGTGATTTTCACATGGATGAATAGCGTATGTACATGGGTTGAACATGGATGAATAGTTTACATCAACAAAGATACTATTTTTTAACATGATTTTAATGAAGGAAAGTGGGATTAAGGTTTGCAAGTCGAGGAATGAACTAGGCCATATCAAAAATGAAATTTGGGGTGGTAATTTGTGATATAACATATGCCCCCTAATGTGTGACATCAAAATAGAAATTGATGGTCAAAATACATTATAAATATGAGAGGTGAGAATGCACTAAAGTAAGTCCAAATGAAAGTACTCAAACATATAATCCAAGAACATAACCTACCACAGAAATCAAGTAAGAGTATTCTCTTCCCAAATCAGCCATACCCATGCTCAGGAGTGATAGAAGCATGGCCTCCAAGTCAAGTACACTACAGATCCATGGAGTATAAAATATAAATGATGTCCATGGCCAAGGAAAATATACACAGCAGATCCATGTGATATATGAAAGTAGAAATCATGGCCACTAGAGAAATACACAGTGGATCCATGCATATGTATATCATAGCCATGAATGGATACATAGTGGAGCTATGCCTCATAATCAAATCAAAGGATATCTAGAGCCAATGAAGTGAACAAAATGACCTTTTGCAGGTACCGATGTCACTAAGGTTGGTACAATTAATACAAGTCGGGTAGGAGCACAAAACATGTGATGCTCTTACTTCACCCAAGGTCTTGAAAACAATCCATTGTGGTACAACTATACACTATGCGAATAGATGTGTTGAAGTTGAACATAGTGAGACACTGTTTGATTACTGGTCATTGATGTATATCATTAAAAAATGTGAGATAACCCATCGATAATGATAATGGGTGTCAAGGTACCCAGTACAATTGAACAAGTATGAATAAAGGATTTTATGTCAAACACTTGATATAATCTACCGATCATGGGACATTGATGTATTCCCACTGTCAATAGCAAGGGAACCTTCCACTAATTACTGCAATCCCCAAGGTACTAAAAATGATTCTAGACCCTTGTCCTGGAGAATGATATGTTGAAGTCGATAGGAAAAAACCCACTGGAAGGAAGGAATTAAGGCATCCTTCATCATCCATCATGAGGAGTACTAGAAGGCCAATGATTTGGAAGGAATCAAATGAAAACATTGTAAGTACGACATCAAGGTATGAGTCTAGCATGCATGAGATGGAATACTGCATGATAGAGATTCTATGAATAATATCTAATGATGAATACTACTGAAAAAGATGAGGAATACACCAATGGGGAAAATGTAAACCAAGGTACCACATGAATCCTCATGTGTGATGATTGTTTTTGAATTTGAACATAAGGGAAACCACTTAGTCAATGACCAATGATGGTTTTCCATCTATTTAGTGCAAGGCCACCTAGATACAAATAGTCCCAAGGTGCAACTCTAGGTCATAATCTTAGAGGAATGAATTGTATTCGATAAGAGAATAACGTGGAACAAGAAGTCAATGAGGACCTTCTATGCTAGTATGAGTCAGATACAAAGATACTTGTGAAAAATGAGAAGTACTTGAACTACATGGGAAGGCTGACTTGGAAATTCAAGGTTCTCTACAGAATGATTGAATCAGGTTGAGACTTCCCTTGAACTAAAGCAGACACATTATGGGACTAAGGAAATATGGAATTTAGGAACAAAAATTGGCATAAGTTTTTTAGGCAGAAGGATTCAACAATATCTCCATAGTAATTGGAAGAGTAATCAGTCGGATGAGTATCAACTCTATGTAATGAGCAGAGTGTCCTATGGCCATACTAAACCCAAAAATATTGAGACACTGACTCAGAGATTGTGCTTTGTTCAAGGGAGACAATATTTCTTCCAAACAAAGATATAGATGCTTTCCCCTACTCTTTTTTTTATTTTTTTGTCTTTTTCATATTATTAAATCCTGAAAAAGAATAAGGTGAATGCAATAGTATAATGGAGGAAATGATCATCATGGGAAATAAAACTATTTTTGTGTGCAAGGAACATACTTATGCTCAATGCAAGGAAATGCATGCAGGATATGGATTCTTGGGGGAATTTTCCTCCAAGGATAAATTGTGTCAAGTCGCAAAGGAAACAATTTAAAGGATAGAAATTGTTCAAGAATGCATAGAAAAATGGCTATATAACAACAAGTTGAAGTCTAGATTGTGCCCGAAAAGTGCAAGTGGTCGATATGAAATAAAATTACAACTCAACACAACAATTTTTGGAATCCCTCCAGGTAATTGGATATAAAAATATGAGAATAATATATGAAGCTTCAACGCAAGGTCACGGAAATACTAAATAGGGCTTCTGAGCCTGAAGAAAAAAATGCAGCATGGTTGCCAAAATGGATATCAAGGTATTATCTAGGACACCCATGAAGAGGTAAGCTCTACCATCTGTAAACAAAACCTTTAAAGAAGCTTGAAGGTATAATTTTGTAAATGAATGGGTCTGACCCTATGCCAAATATGTGACTAGTACCGATAAATTCATTATGCAGGCAAGATGAGACCTACCCTATATGTCAGTAAGAAACACAATACCTGTCGAAGAATCTGAAAAATGACAATAGATGTAGAAACATATAAATGAGGGAGACCCATAGGTATTGGCCTGTTGGAAGCCCTACATGTTTTTGCTAGTTTGAACAACAAAGGACACTTCCTATATCTTCCTTCACCTCATCCTGTAAATATTACTATTTGGGAGTGATTATTGGATTATTAAAACACGTTTGATTATTCTTGTTTTATTTTTATCTTGAGTTTTAATGCTTGATTCATGAATGAAAGCATGAATCAAGCATGGAAACTTAATTTCGTATTATATCCCTATTCAAATCCTAGTTTTTAAAAGGTTCATTGTGCTTACATCTACTTCATATTTCTTACATGAATGATTTTCCTTTTGATTTTATCTAATATCGATATATTAACCATGTTGATTTGCATTTGGACTGTAAGATTATTTATTTGAATCCTTTGTAAATCAACTATAATGCAAAATATTGATTCACATTTGGATTGTAAAAAACATATCCATTACAACCCTTTGCAAATCGACTATATCCATTACATGACGTGGGAATTAAATGCACTAGAATCATATCATGTACTTCATTTTGGCTGGAAGAATGAATTGACAAGCTTCTCATTATGATTTAAGGGTTTGTGTAGTGCTATGTACTCGGAGCTTTCAACACTTGGAGTGTTCGAACTCCATAAATGAGAATTTCATGTGTATGCTATGATCGCACAAGTGTTTTGCTTATTCTTTTCCATGGTATCTGCTCAGACTTGTCCCTCTTACTTCTGACATCTAAACCTACAGCTAGCTTCGGTAGCCCCTGTCAGAGTTTAGTCATACTCTCAATGGATCCTATTGTCCAAATAGAGCTGAATGGATCTCAAGCGTTGTTGTCTCATGATGACGTGGTTAGGGATTTGAAAGGCCAAGGTTGGGATATTTTCATTAAAAATTTCAAAGGGTATAACCTTTGCATGGCCAAAGAATTTGCCCAAACGTTTGATGGATACAGAGCGAAGGTTGGTGATATTCAGTTGGAGGTGACTGAAGAGTTTTTGACTGAAGCAACGTGGCTTCCTCTCTCCGGTTAGAAGTCGTTTAAGAACTCAAAGATTGACGAAGTGGCCTGGAGGCTTTTCATGACTTCCAGAAAGATGGATTTATGTGAGAGAGGTATTCTTGTTTCCTTGCTTAAGGTTAGGTGGCATGGTCTATTATCAATTCTGAAACAATTTATTACATGTGAGGGTCGTTATGTCTTGGTTTTCCTTTACCATGTGTGATTGCTTATGCACTTTATAGGATTCCATTTGAATGTGTCATTATATTTGCTAAGAAGTCTATACAAAATGTTGAAACGATACAAGAAGAAAGGCCTCAACTCTATCCTCTTTCACCATGGTTTAATTAAAATAATGTTGGTTCATCATTTGAAAAACCTAGGTGATGATTGGGATGGATTCTTAGCTCAAAATATTTTTGTTACAAACTTTCCTATAGAAACCCCTATGTTGGATAAGCCTCTATTGGAGAAAAATTTTGATTTCTCAAGTGACAAGCCATATCCTTTGAGGAAAAACCCATGTCACGAGGCAATACCCGATCAGTTTTTACCTAGGCAATAGAATGTTGGATCTGATTCAAATGAAACCACTAAGCATGAATTAGTTGTCGGCCTTAAAGCCACTGTAAAATCCAACAGTAAAGACCCTGGAAAACAATCAAAATATAAGCAAGCAGTGTTAGGGTTCCGAAATAAAAGGGTTGTTCAGCTCATTTCGAGAAGTTTGCGTAATCGATTTAAGCCTCATTTGAGATCAATCAATATGATTGAGATTAATGAGGATTTAGATCTCGAAATTGAGGATTTCCTCACAGAAGAAGATCCAGATTGTCATAAGTCGGACCCTAATTAGCCATACGACTATGTTAACAATCTCCCACCATGTCTCAATGATAGAAAGGGGTTTAATGGTATTAAGCTCAGTCAAGGGATGACAATAGGTAGTGTTGATGTTCTTGCACCCAATTATATGCTCCCTTGACAGATCGACCCTGTTGTGCATTGTGAAGTCTACTTGCATTGAATTGTGCAGTACTATATTGATATCCCCATTCTCCAAGCAAGAATCAAAGCACTCATAGATCACAATGAATCCTTTAAAAAAGAAAATCTTGACCTTGAGGAAAATGAACAAAGATAGGCCAAGTGTATTAAGAAGACATGCAACATCATAATAAAGAATGCAGACAGTGTAAAGGTCGTAATCAATTCTAAGTTATCTTTATCCATATTAATCATTGTTTTAAATGGAAAAATGGTTTTTTCCCTTTTATTACAGTCATGTTATTTTTTTTAAAATCAAATCGGTTCAACTTGGATTTATTTTACCAATATAAGACTGGCTACAGAATCGTGAGATTCTGTAGCCAAGTCATTTTCATATAATATTTAGTAATTATTTGTTAATAAAATATCTAACTTGTTCCCATTTCCTTTTTCAGGATATGGTATATACAATGTTGATCTTGTGGGATGGAACATGTTTGATCTAGTTGATTAGTTTCCCCTTTCATTTATTTTGTAAATAGTTAAAAACTTTCATAAATTTTGAAGATATAGTTTGATCATGAGTGGCTCTAAGCCCTCTATATTTGTAATGTTTTGATCTTATGGGATCTGATCTTATCTTAGAAGATAGGGAGTTTAGATTTCAAAAAACTCTTTAAATACTCTTTATTTTTTAAATGAAGGCATCTTGGCCTGGAACCAATTATGAATGAATGATTTTCAAGACTTATGGAACAACGTACAACTTTCAGCTTTAGTCCACTGCAGATGTTGTTTCATTAACATTTTGTTTTATTTAGTCTTTGATATATTAATATGTCATGTAGATTTAGACTCTTGACATGTTATCTTTCAGGATACTCATGTTATAAAAGTCATTCATAATTTGTTGTTCCATATATTCACACCGTGGTCATATTTTTTTAATTTGAATATCAGGATTTCTATTTGATGTTTAAATTGGATAATGAAGTGAATGTATTACACACATATTTCTCTAAATGTAATCATTGGCAATCATAATATCACATGATTAATATGTGTTCCCTTTTCATTTTCTAATCCTCGCTGCCAATACATCTTATGAATTTATTCAGAAAGGTTTTAGTATAAAGTCTATTGCAGATTTATCTCGTAGGCATTGTGGCTGGATGTTCTTCATTCATACAGAGGCTTGGACACATCTTAGGAACTAACATCAGGTTAGATTCTTTGTATTTCTAATTTTTGTCATTTATGTTATAGTGAAACTAGAAAGTTTAGATTAGCTTTTGAATATCTGTACATCTTTGTTTCATAGTTTAGTTAAATCAAGATTTGTTAGATTTATAAAAAGAAAACATGAAATATTTAAATGTGCTTTCTTTATCTGCTTCTAAAAATCAATTATTCTTACATTGATGTTGCAAGTTTCCAG
>ML796879.1:246160-257039 GCA_009831015.1 Picea engelmannii
CTAAAAAAACCATGTAATCCTTTTTAGGCTAGATTAATTTTGTCAAAAGATTTGTCCCAAGTTTTTCATAAATGGTAAGACTGTTAAAAAATTTAATTAAAAAGGATGTTCAGTATCATTGGGGACCACAGGAAAGTCAAGCCTTTGATTCCATAAAAAAATCCATAGTGGAATCCCTTTCCTTGATGAGCCCTGATTTCTCGCGAGATTTCACTCTTTACACTTACGTTGTTGTGTTAACACAAAAAAATGTTGAAAGCAATGAAATCCCTATTGACTTAATGATATCATCTTTTAAAGGGGCTGAACTGAATTACCCAGCTATAGATCAACAAGCGTATGCTATTTTCAAAGCTGTGAAACACTTCCGGTCATATTTGTTGAAATCCAAAACTAAAGTCATCGTTCCTTACCCTGTCGTAAGAAACTTATTATTAAAAAAGGAACTAGGAGAAAAATGGGAAAATTGGATGACATCGTTACAAGAATACGACCTCGAAATAACTCCTACAAAAATTGTTAGAGGTCAAGGCCTATGTAAACTAGTGGTTGATTCAGTTGAAGAACAAGAAAGTCAAATTAATATCTCAACTTTAAATCATCCCAATGAAAATCAGATCTATTGCACACAAGCTGTTGCTAATTCTTGGTATGGTGATATAAAATTTTCTTTGACACATGGATATTCTCCTCGCTATCTTGATCCTAAAAATAGAAGAGCACTGAGGTTAAAATATGCATCTTTCCATCTCATAAATGATGTATTGTTTTGAAAGAATTTTGACGGTGTTCTTATGCGTTGTTTAGAAAAAGAAGAATAAAAAAAAGTGTTATTTGAACTACATGTAGGTGAAGCTGGTGGACACATTGGTGGAGACACCACTGCTCACAAAGTGTTAAGAGCTGGGTACTATTGGCCCACGTTATTTAAAAATGCCCATGTATTATGTTGTAAATGCATAATCTGCCAAAAGGTTGTTGGACAAGTGAAAAAGGCAGCATTCCCTTTGCAGCATGTTACTGTGGATTCACCTTTTCAATAGTGGGGTCTTGACATCATAGGGCCAATTAACCCTAATTCTTCACGGCAACATAAATATATCATTACAACAATGGATTATTTTACCAAATGGTCTGAAGTTGCACCTTTGAAAGCGATAAACACTAATTAGGTAGTATATTTCCTTAACTCGGATATCATTACTAGATTTGGTATCCTCGAATGTTAAGTCTTTGATAACACATCTTATTTCTCATCCATCGATATGAATGTATTCTCCTTAGAAAAAGGTATTAAATTGAAATATTTTTCCAGCTACTACCCCCAAGGAAATGGCCTAGCAGAATCAACAAACAAAAATTTGATCAAGATCATTAAGAGGACAGTCTTTGAAAACCACAAGAACTGGCACAATGCTTTGTTTAATGCACTATGGGCTGGCAGAGTAACACCAAAAGATTATGTTGGTAACTCTCTTTTCTTTCTCATTTACGGGAGAGAAGCAATCCTACCTCCTCATATTCTTCTCCCATCTCTGCAACTATCACAAAAAGTCCAAGAAGATGTTTTCCCGCCTCTAGAAATTTGGATCAATGTCTTATTAAAACTAGAGGAAGTAAGAGCACAAGAAAATAAGAAGTTGGATCAGCATCAACATATTGTGAAATCTTGGTTTGATTCGAATGCTTCTTCAGATAGGAACTTTGAGGTAGGAGATTTGGTTCTCAAATGGGATAAACCTCATGAGGAGAAAGGGGAACACACCAAGTTCAAAAGCCTTTGGTTGGGACCTTTCATAATTGTTGAAAAACTAGGTCCCAGCTCTTTCCATCTACACAATTTGGAGGGATAGCCAGACACCTTCCCTATGAATGGCCAAGCTCTAAAAAGTCATTTTTCATGATGATTCTAGATTCACCTCTGTACATATTTTCCTTTTAATTTTTCTTTTGTTTTTTGGATTTTGGTTCTTTTCAGTTTTCTTGTTTTCCCTGCTTTCTGAATAAAATTATGTCTATGTCACCTTTTATTTCATGAAGGGAAACCAAAATGCCTCATTATGAAGAAACAGTCAAGGTCTTTTCAGAGCATCAATGTGGTAAATTGTTGAAACAAAGACTAGCTAAAGAAACTTTATGTTTGTAGGTTTCATGGTTTCACTTTATAATCATGAGAAAACACGATCAACATTAAAGCTCTTTATGTTGTCCCTATTTTTAAAGAAAACAAATCAAGTATGACTTCCTGTCCTCAAAAAGTTATTCTTATCAAAAAACTAATTTCAGATCATAATGAAGGTTATCAAGGAAAATCTTAAGGCTGGAAAATATCAAGTGTTTTGAAAACTGAAATTTTCAGCATCACCCCTCTCTTCTGAATATCATTAAATTTATCAAATTGTATCTAGAGAGTTGTGGGAAGTGTATGTAAACCTGCCGAGATACAAAATAGGTATGTTGGAAGTAGGTAAATGCATGCATGATGCCAAGACAACTTCATTGGGGTATTGAACAGGCCTGCTAGCAGCGAAGTAATGTCGAGTTCAAGAAAATTATCAGGTATAAATTTTGATATTAATCATAAGTGCCCTTCATATTGACTCGACAACTCTTGGACATGGTAGAGGCATCAGAGTGGGTTAATTGAAATCCCTACCGAGGCTATGGATGCCTCCTAGAAATATCGGCCCTATAAATAGTATCGAATCCATTGGCTTGAATATCATTTCTCTCATAATTAAAATTTGTCACCAAATTTCATTTGAACAGAGAGACATCTAATGTTGGACTGTGTGATGTTTTTGGAATTTGATTGGGATGCTTGATTTCCTTTCAACTGTTCTTTAATATTTAATCATTCTAATCAGTCCTAACATGAACTCGTTGGTGATGTAGAGATAACTAATTCTCCCAGTAAGTCACCATTGTTGGAAACCCTACATGTTTTTGCTAGTTTGAACGACAAACAACACTTCTTGTAGCTGCCTTCACCTCATCCTATAAATATTACTATTTGGGGGTGATTATTGGATTATAAAAAGACGTTTGATTATTCTTGTTTTATTTTTATCTTTCGTTTTCATGCTTGATTCATGACTGAAAGAAGGAATCAAGCATGGGAACTTAAATTTGTATTATATCCATATTCAAAGCCTAGTTTTTAAAAGGTTCAGTGTGCTTACATCTACTTAATATTTCTTACTTGAATGATTTTCCTTTTGAGTTTATCTAATATCGATATATTTACCATGTTGATTTGCATTTGGACTGTAAGATTATTTATTTGAATCCTTTGTAAATCAACTATAATGAAAAATATCAATTTGCAATTGGATTGTAAAAAACATATCCATTCCAACCCTTTGCAAATCGACTATATCCATTACATGACATGGGAATTAAACGCACCATAATCGTATCCTATACTTCATTTTGGCTGGCAGAATGAATTGACAGGCTTCTCATTATGAGTTAAGGGTTTTTGTAGTGCTATGTACTCAGATCTTTCTTTACCTGGAGTGTTCGAACTCCATAACTGAGACCTTCATGTGTATGTTGTGATCGCGCAAGTGTTCTTCTTGTTTTGTTTCCATGGTATCCACTCAGACTTTTCCCTGTTACTTCTAACATCTAAACCTATAGCTAGCTTGGGTCGCCCCTGTCACAGCTTAGTCATACACTCAATGGCTCCCTTTGTTTGAATAGATCCGCATGGTTCTCAAGCGTTGTTGTTTCATGATGATGCAATTGAGGATTTGAAAGGCCAGGGTTTGGATATTTTCACTAAGAAGTTCAAAGGGTATAACCTTCACATGGCCAAATAATTAGCCCAAACCTTTGATGGATATAGAGCGAAGGTTGGTGATATTTAGTTGGAGGTGACTGAAGAGTTTTTGAGTGAAGCAATGGGGCTTTCTCTCTCCAGTCAAAAGTGGTTTAAGAACTCGAAGATTGACGAAGTGCCCTAGAGTCTTTTCATGACTTCCAGAAAGATTGATTGTTGTGAGAAAGGTATTCATGTTTCCTTGCTTAAGGTTAGGTGGCATGGTCTGTTATCAGTTCTTAAACAATTTATTACCTGTGAGGGTCGTTATGGCCTAGTTTTCCTTTACCATGTGTGATTTCTTATGCAATTTATAGGCTTCCATTTGAATTTGTCATTTTATTTTATAAGAAGTCTATACAAAATGTCAAAAAGATACAAGAAGCAAAGCCTCAACTCTAGCCTCTTTCACCATGGTTTAATTAAAATACCATTGGTTCATTGTTTGAAAACCCTGGGTGATGATTTGGACAGGTTCTTAGCTTGAAACGGTTTTGTTACAAACTTTCCTATAGAAACCCCTATGTTGGATAAGCCTTTGTTGGAGAAACATTTTGATTTCTCAAGTGACAAGCCAGATCCTTTGAAGAAAATCCCTCGTCATGAGGCAATACCCAATTAGTTTTTACCTGGGAAATAGAATGTTGGATCCGAGTAAAATAAACCACTGAGCATGAATTATTTGTCAGCCTTAAAGCCATTGTAAAATACGACAATAAATACCCTAGCAAACAATCAAAACAAAAGCAAGCATTGTTAGGGTTCCGAAATAAAAGGGTTGGTCGGCTCATTTTGAGAAGTCTGCATAATCGATTTAAGCCTCATTTGAGCTCGATCAATATGATTGAGATCAATGAGGATTCAGATCCCAAAATTGAGGATTTCCTCGCAGAAGAAGATCCAGATTGTAATAAGTCGGACCCTAATCAGCCATACGACTATGTTAACAATCTCCCACCGTGTCTCGATGATAGCAAAGGGTTTAATGTTATTAATCTCAGTCAAGGATGACAACAGGTAATGTTGATGTTCTTTCACCCAATTATATGCTCCCTCGAAAAATCGACCCTACTATGCATTGCGAAGTCTGCTTGCATTGGATTGGACAATACTATACTAATATCCTCATTCTCCAAGAAAGAATGAAATAACTCATAGCTCACAATGAATCCTTACCAAAACAAAACCATGACCTCAAGGAAAATGAACAGAGATAGGCCAAGCGTCTTAAGAAGAGAGGCAACATCATAATAAAGAGTGCAGACAGTGTAAAGGTTGTAATCAATTATGAGTTATCTTGATCCATTTTAGTCATTGGCTTAAATGGTAAAATGGTTTTTTCTCTTTTATTACAATCATGTTATTTGTTTTTAAATCAAATTGGTTCAAATTGGATTTCTTTTACCAATATAAGACTGGCTACAGAATCGTGAGATTCTATAGCGAAGTCATTTTCATATAATATTTAGTAATTATTTGTTAATAAAATATCTAACTTGTTCCCATTTTGTTTTTCAAGATATGGTATACCTGATGCTGATCGTGTGGGATGGAACATATTCAATCTAGTTGATTAGTTTCTCCTTTGATTTATTTTGTAAATAGTTAAAAACTTTCATAAATTTTGAAGATATAGTTTGATCATGAGTGGCTCTAGGCCCTCTATATTTGTAATGTTTTGATCTTATGGGATCTTATCTTATCTTAGAAGATAGGGAGTTTATATTTCAAAAAACTCTTTAAATTCTCTTTATTTTGTAAATGAAGGCATCTTGGCCTGGAACCAATTATGAATGAATGATTTTTAAGACTTATGGAACAACATACATCTTTCGTCTTTAGTCCACTATAGTTGTTGTTTCATTAACATTTTGTTTTATTTAATATTTGATATATTAATATGTCATATAGCTTTAGGCTCTTGATATGTTATGTTTCAGGATACTCATGTTATAAAAATTGTTCATAATTTGTTGTTCCAGATATTCACACTGTGATCATCTTTTTTTAATTTGAATATCAGGATTTCTATTTGATGTTTAAATTGGATAATGAAGTGAATGTATTACACACATATTTCTCTGAATGTAATCATTGGCAATCATAACATCAGAAAATTAATATGTGTTCCCTTTTCATTTTCTAATCCTGTCTGCCAATACATCTTTTGAATTTATTCGGAAAGGTTTTAGTATAAAGTCTATTGTAGATTTATCTCGTGGGCATTGCAGTTGGATGTTCTTCATTCGTACAGAGGCTTGGACACATCTCAAGAAGTAACATCAGGTTATCTTCTTTGTCGGGCCAGCTCTAGTTTTTAGAAGTGTCCATTCTTGGGAAATGACAAATTTTTGAGGAAGTTGTTGCATGACCAGCTAGAAAAGAGATAGTAGCAGAAATCAGTTATACGAGTGGAAAGATAACAGAAAGGTAACAATAAAAAGGGAAACAAAGAACACCATGTACTAGTTGGACGAGGAATTAGAAAAGTGATAAAAGCATGAGATGACAACAGACAAATGTCAAAGGAAAAATGCCTGGAAAAGTAACGGAATAAGAAGCCGAAGAAGTGGCCAAGAGAATAGCAGAAAGAGGATTCCAATGTGATGATAAAAAAGATTACATAGGTGAATGAAGGAGATGAATGAGTGAATGCATAAAGAAAAGAGGAGAGCTCCCGACATTGATGTTAGATAGATTGGGATCAAGTTATTACTTCCCTAATGTTATTGTAATGGGATTTGGAGATGTTACTACACTTATGTAGTAGGATAGAGTGTATCATGGATATTTGGGAATATATTTCATTGATTAAACTACTGTATGAGATATGTACTCATTGTATGATAGGTTTAATACATTGATAATATAAAGAATTGGTTGGGCCCTAAAATTGTTTTATATTGTGTATGAATCTATGGTTTCCATGTTGTGCAATTACTTCTGTGAAGTGTATTTATCATTTAAACATTGTATATGAATGTATTTTCATATTTATGTATGAGTTTGAACATGGTAATGTTAACTATCATGATTTGTTATTTTTGACTTACTTCACCACCTAAAGCTCTCAGTTGTGCTTCAAGTGAGGCCTACTTTCCTTGTGGAAGGTTGAATATGCTAATGCTCTTAGACTAAAGTGGTACCCTTTATTGGTAATGTCCAAGAACCCTGGTGTCTTTTTTGCACCAACAAATGGTTCCATTGTTAGGACCTCAAACTTTAAAGTGAGTTTCCAAAGGATGTCTCATTGGATATTCAAATCAGATGTTGAGAATTAGTGGGAAAAAAAGTGCAATGAATTCATACAACAAGAAGTTGAGCTATGACAAAAAATATTTAGGGTTTGAAGAGTGTTGTCTTATACTCAGAGCCTATGAGTGACCAGTATGAGATCGTTTGGATCAAATTTCCTAAAGAGATATTTCAGTGTTTAAATTGGCTACAAGTAAATCTAGAATACAAAGATCGAGCTAAAATATGATATAACTGGACCGTTGAGGGTTTAGCAGCTCTGTTGATTAAGGTTGGTTGTCATTGATGTCAACCCTTGAAGAAATCCCTGTAGCACAAAGTTTTGGGTAATGGATCCAAGATAGTTTCATGTAAATATAATTCATTATTGTTTTGTCATGGTTTATAAGAAGTAAATATGGATGAACTCCAAAGTGGTCCCCTTATGGTGAAATCCCTCACCGGAAGATGCTTTGCGGAGTAAGAGAACCCATGCTTAATTTTGGAATAATGAGATAAAGGATAGTGAATCTATCAAGGAAAATATCATAGATGGATAGTTATTTTCATTCCATTTCCAGTGGTATGTAGAACGTCACATAACTCCTTATGGTTAGAGAGTTATGACCATGTGAAGTTGGAGAACCCAAGTTTGGGTAATGGAACCAAGTTTGTTTGATGGATAACTGTATGAATTTTTCTATATTTGAAGGTAATAATATTCTAGATGGATATTACATGTCATTCCATTTCTTGTGGTATGTGTAATGTCACATAACTCCTCACGGTTTAAGAGTTATGGCCTTACGAAGTTGGAGGACCCTCATATGTCATCTAGAAGCCCCAAAAGGTCAAAATAGTCAAAGTGGTTTAAGAGATTTTAAAATGTAAATAATAAAGTGAAGTGATGAGTGTATTATAAATCAAAGTTAATATAAAATAAATTATTTCAATAATAAATTTAATGGATAAATTAGAAGTGGGTTAACCCTAAAATAAGGAAAGTGGGCCAAGTGACCTAGAAGATGTTTTTAAGGAAGCTACTTGGAGAGTATAAATAAGAGGCAAGGCTCTCTAATTTTATTAAAACTTGATCATACTGAATATATATAGGTGTCTGAGCTAACCAAATGATATATAAGCCGAATTTCTAAGGAAAGTGAAGAAAAGAAGGCCAAAATTCAAGGAGGGATAAATTCTTTTGATGATGCTTTCTAAGGTATGTTGTTTTCAGGTCATCTCACTATTTTTGCAATAATTTTTTGTATAGAATGATTCAGACCGTGAAATTTCTATGCCATTGAGGAAAGATATCCAACTATTTGTAGTAAAAAATTCAGCTTGTGGGTCGTTGTATTTTCTTATTTACACTCCGTGGAAAATAGGGTTTGTGGCTAGTCTTGAAACTAGTCAAAAACAAGTGTTTCGAGTAAAAACGTCATAACATATTCATAAAATATCCAAATTCAGTGATACAAAATGTTTTGGTTAGAATACAGTATTTAGTATTTTTTGTAATAGTTTCAGATCGATTAAACAAATATTTTGTGTGAGGCACGCTTTACAAGGTCTCTCTCTAGAATAAGCCAGAATTCAGCAAGGTGTGCCATTTTTGCTATAAATCATTTTCTAAGAGGCTCCAAGTAGTGACACTTGGAGGAATTGAATAAAACACATTGAAGAACATTGTGTATTAGTTTCAAATCTCTATTCATTACAGGTACAAAGTTATGATTATTTCAAGTTAGGGTTGTTGACTAATCCAAAACTAGTCATGCGAGACTAAAGAAAAGTTTAATGAAAATGCTAGTCTCTTGTTGTTTAAAGTTAAGGAAGGTTTGAAGGTATGTGATAATATACACCAGGTCTATTACAGAGTTACAAACCATATTTGTTTGATGAAATTGATGAGGTATTTTGCTGGAGTTACAAGTTGGGTACATGGTTGAGGTGTATAGTTGATGACGTTGGTACATATTGATGAGTAGTTGACACTTGATTGGTACATACTTGGTACATGGTTGGATGCACTTGTGTATGGTATAGGTTGAGTACAGGTTTTTTGGTACAGGTTGGTGCATGGTTGATGCACTTGTTTACGGTACAGGTTGATTACAGGTTGAGGTACAAGTTGATGCATGGTTTTTGCATGGTTCAGGTTTATTGGTACATGTTTACAGTGGTATATCTCACAGTGATAGTGTGACAATGTTTTCATCATTCTACTTCTACTTTAGGGTGGTTGGACGAGGCAAGGACAGGTGGTTGTAGCCAAAGAACATAGGGGGTTGTAGCCAGATAATTGGGGAGTTGGAGCTTCCCTCGGGTTGTAGCCTGAGAAACTAGGGGGTTGGAGCCTCCTTGCAGTTGCAACTGGAAAACAAAGGAATTTGGTGCTTCCAATGAATGTAATTCTTCAAGACATATAAGATAAATCATTCTGTGGTTTTCTCCCGATTTGGGTTTCCACGTAAAACACTAGTGTACTATGTATGTGTTTGATTGTTCATTTATTATTTCTCATTATTGGATAATAATTATACATTGATATAACACTTGGATTATTTGGATAAAAAGGATTATAATTACGCTATTACTGATTCACCCCCCCTCTCAGCAATCCAACGATTGGTATCAAAGCAGGTTCCTTCAAAAATCAATTTAACCACTGAAAGGTAGATCAGGGAGAGTACCAACTCATATAAAAATGGAATACCACATTTTGATGGACATAAGTATGTTTTTTGGAGCACAAGGATGAAGACATATATACAAGTAGAGGGGTTTGATATTTGGAAATCAATTGTAGATGGATACACAGTACCAATAGTTCCACCAACAAATAAAAAAGCAATGAAACTTGGTCAGAATAATTCCAAAGATACAAATGCACTTTTGAATGGTCTCAGTGAAATAGTATTCACCAAAGTTGCACATTGTAAATCCACTAAAGATATTTGGGACAAGCTTCGAAATATTTATGAAGGAGATACAAAATTCAAAGAAGCAAAACTTCAAGCTTACAAAGGTCAGTTCGAACAACTAATAATGAAGGAATATGAGAATATTGTAGCCTACTTCTTAAGAGTTGACGAAATAGTGAATGCAATCATAGGATTGGGAGAAGAAATTGAAGAATCTATAATTGTTCAAAAGGTACTAAGATGTCTTCCTATGAGATTCAACCCTAAGATATCAGCACTATAAGAAAGATCGGATATGAACTTAATAAGCATGGATGAAATGCATGGAATCTTCACAACATATGAAATGAGAACTAAACTAGAAAATCCAAATGAAAAAGAAGAAGCCTTTTGTTGGCCCTTGACCAAGTTTTAAGGAACACTTGGTCATAATTGATCATTTTTTAAATTCAACAGCCTGTCAAAGATGGAGCACCATGTGAACCATAGATCATGGGATCTTGGTCCAATTTTAGGCCCCTTTCAGGGTTTTGGGTTAATTTAATGGGAAAGGGATGTCGGCTCGTGGGTTTAACCACGCTTAGGCCCACTTTTGTAATGTATAAATAGAAGGATAGGAAATGTAAGAAGTAGTAGATGTGATTTCTTAGTGCAATTGATAGTGCATATATGTGATGTTGAATAAGTGCTCTGTGTGAACTGTGTAAGGCTTGCAAGGCTAAGTGCAAGTTACTATGTGGTTGATATAGAAAGCTAAGTGTTGTAATGCAAGGAAGAAGGATCTAGCAAGCTGCACAGATATTATGTCCTATGCAAATAAGGGTTTTGGAGGCTTTGTTCTTGTAACATCTTGAAGACAATAATAAAGAAGAAGATCTTGTGGACATATCCCCAGGGG
>ML796879.1:257062-281894 GCA_009831015.1 Picea engelmannii
GGGGGGGGGGGGGGGGGTGAACCATGTAAATCTGTGTGTTATGCTCTGTTCTTTGATTCAATGTGTTTATCTTTGCTTTTGATATATCCACTTATGCTCTTTGCTTCTTAGATATATATGATTGTTAGATCTTATGTGTATGGGGATGCTTAGTGTTGATCTACTAGATCAGATTTGGGTTATTATGGTTAAGTGTTGAAATATTGTAGATCTGAGTATTTACCGCGAAGCTCTGTGTTGTCTGCAAAGTATAATAAGGGTTGAATATTGATGAATTATTGATGCTAAGTGCTCTGTAAATGATATAATCATAGATCTGTGTCCCAACTAAGGTTGCAGACACCTGAGTCTTGCAACCACCCCTGTCTCTACCTCAGGTGAGACTTCATCTGCTTCGCAGGTGTTGCAGAAAGAGCCAATAGTTAGGTATTTTTTGGTGTGCTCTTGAGTGTTGAACCCTGGGTCTGCCCTTGTGCCAACAAATGGTTCTGTTTTCAGGACCTAAAACTATGATTGCTAGGAACTGAGGAAGAAGAAACTTTGTGCAAAAGAAAGGTCCATAGATCTGTTTCCCTAGTGTGTAGCATTTTACTCGACCTCTGAAGATTTGTGCCAGGAATAAGGTTAGGTCTGAAGAGAGAAAGATCAGATCTAAGTAAAATAAGCAAGATTTGAATGCTTTGTGCTCCAAGAAAAGTAAAAGTGGAAATTTTTGAAAGAAAGAGGTAAGATATGCAGAAAAGAGGTAAGATCTGTAAGCTCTGTTCTATAATAAAGGTAAGAATAGTTAAAATTTCTTAGATCTGGAAGCTTTGTGATCTATAGAAGTAAGATAAGTGAAATTCTTTGTTTCTGGAGCATGGATCTAGGTATGTTTGATAGATTCTGTCCTAGCTTAAAACCTAGGGAATTAATAGATGAAATAAAGTTTGATATGAATAGATCTGATAAGTATGTTATACCTATGCATAGAAAGAATGTCTGGACCAACAAATGGAGGCAGGATCCTAGAAAGATTTTTTTGTAGGTTAGCTATCATGATTCTAGTGCACAGTACAGAAGAGGTCGAGGATCATTTAAAAGAAAGAAAGGATTAATCCTATGTTACAGTTGCAGAAAATCAGGCCATATATCTAAGGAATTCCCTGGTAGAAGAACTAGTTGTCTCTGTTGCAAATCTATGGACCATGAGGTATTGGATTGCCCTAGAATGATCACTAATCTTGAAAGAATAAATCTGAATAAAGAAGACCATAAGAAAGATCTAGAAAAGGAAGAAACCCAACAAGAATCAGAGAAAGTATTAATACAGATGAAAGAAACCCTTGAGGAACATAAATATGTCTGATTATCAGATATCTTCAAAGAAAAGGAGAAAGTTAAAGCAAGACTAGGGGACTTCGTATTCTTGATGAAGAAAAATAAGTGAACATTATGCTAGAAAGAACTTGGGAAGCTATAGGGAAGCCTACCATGATTCCTTCACTGGGAGGAATAGGACTATTCAGAGGAAAAATGATGATGTTATGTGGAAAACTTGCTTAGATGCCTATGACAGTCAATGGAACTTCGACAGAAGAAGATTTTGAGATTATCAAATTCATTGAGGACAATGCCCCATTTACTATGCTACTCAGAAAACCTTGGATTGAAAGAGATCAAGCCAGAAAGAAGGAAGAAGAAGACATTTTAGAACATCAAAGACAAGAGTTAAAATATTTCATGACTAAAAGGATCACATAATTGATAGAAGAACAAGAGAACTGCTTGAAGCCATCTGACTCTAGAAGCTTAAATGTTGAGGCCAAATCTACACAAAAGGCTGAAATCTCTATCCCGGACAAAGAAGAAGTGATATACCTAAACCCTAGGAGAGAATCTCACCAACACGAAGTAAGTATGTCCAAGGAAAATAAGAATCAAAATGAGAAGAAAATCACCAAGATGAAGCTCACTGGAAAGAAGGATAGAAAGATAAGTAAGAAGAAGGCTAAGATTGAAAAATTATAGAATATCCCAGAGGGTACCTTGCAGCAAGACACTTTACATAATTGGAGCTTCGTTGAGATATTAGAACAATGACATATGCCACTTCGCCGAGGCGAAGTAATATAGATGTTGGAAGCCAATATAACCATTTGACTGCTGCTTCGAATGGGTTGAAAAGAATTTATAGCTAGCCACTAGACCATTAGATTGCACCATAAAGGATAGAACATAAGTTAATGTAGCCTCATACCCATTGTAGGCAGACCGTTGCTAAGTTTCCCTACTTAGTCCATCACCCCACGCACCGAGAATACTTTTTGCTAAGTGAGAATTTGAGCCCGAAACCTGAGATTACTTCACCCTGTGATCATTTCCTTGTTCCCATACTGTTCACTATAGTCTCTTAATTCATTTCACACCCGAGATAGTTGACCCGAGCTTGTATGTCAGACAAGATCAACATTGTTGAGAAAGTAGTTGAATAAGTTTTGATTGACTTAATGACTGAGAGAGTCATGTCAAAGCGAGGATTATCTACAGGAGTCCAAGAATAGTCAACAAGAGGACTCTAGGCCTCCCCTTCCACTGCTTGTGTTGTTCCATCCCGACCGACCGATGAGAAACAAACCAAGCACAAGGATGACATCGCAAATGCCAAGCTTATCCCATGCATTCTACCTACTTACTTACCACCTCTAAGCGGTGCCATAAACCATGACAGTGTACCTCACAACTTTGAGTACACTTTGATCACTTTGTACCTTCCAAAAGAGGTGTGCACAGTTCATGCTAACTAGGATAAGCTTGCAGCACTAAAATTTAGTGATTTTAACCTTGGAGATCCTAAAGTTTACATCATGTTATCCCCGCATAAGTACTTAAGTAAGAACAAAGGTAATAATTCTAAGATTTTCCCGCAGTCATGGACCCAGAACCTCGCACAGTCCACACTGCTTAATGTAATGAAGATCCTACACTTCGGTAGACACCAGGAAGTCAACACATGTGTCAAGTTGTTGTTGTCCTGCTACCATGAAGGATACTTATGGTTGGATCACCGCATCACTGTGGATCCAAACTTGATCAATCAAATCACAGGACTCAGTATGTAAGGCACTGACCCACATGATTTTTACCCTGGAAAGACATCAGACCGAGCACTAGTGCAGAAGATAAAAGAAGCTCATGGAGATGTTGAGAAAGGCACGCAAGGCTACAAGGTAGCCTCTATCTAGAGTGGTGCAGTGCGCCTTGCCTATCATCTGATCTGCGGGAAATCTAGTTCACAAGAACAAACCAACACAAGTGACTGAGTTCATATTTGACCTTGCAGGGAAGTGCGTCAAGGGACTACAAATGAATTGGGCGCAGTACCTTGTAATATAGCTAGAGATTTATTGCAGAGAAGCGCAAGAACAAGGGTATGAGTTCCACTTTAGTTGTATGCTCATACTAAGCGCTTTCATCGCCTAGAAGCTACCAGAAGGTGCCAATTTTCTGGAGATCGAACCCTTCAAACCACTGGCCACAAAGTTTTGTACGTTGTGATACTCCAGTGACATGAACAAGCAATGGCAGTCCAATGTCGTCGTCCACACCTATTACAACCAATTGAAGAATGCAATCCAGTCTACACTGTGCCTCACCCCAAACACACTTTTCAAGTTTATACCTTTGATAAAATTTAGCGTAGACCACCACTTCACCTATATCATAGTGTGCACTGATGAGCACAAACATCAGCTCCAGTCATACTACAAGTTGACAGAAGAAGACTTGGAGCAGATTACCAAGGAATGGTCGGTGAACCTCCTTGTTGCAGCGGACCCCACAGAAATGTCCGACGTCGATATCCCTGAAGATATGCTAGATACACCTGGACCAAGCAAGACTAATAAGGATGATGAATTTCAATATGTCCATAGAACATCCACGAAGACTACTTCGATCTCACCTACGCAGGGAGGTGATAGTGAAGAACTAGGTGGCACAGAAGTTGAGGAAAACAAAGGCGAGGTTACTCCACCTAGAGAGGAGGAGGATCCTTCTAAGAAAAGGAATATTACCCCACTAAAGCCCTCACCCTAAAATAAAACTGACGCCACCTGAACTAATTTTAAGACTACCCTCACACCGGACGACTTTGACTTCTTAGTCGTTGCGTTGAATGATGCTTCACTAGAGATCACGAAAAGAAAGAAGCAAAGAAGAACTCCAGAACTTCAAGGGTGAACTTCAATAAGTGTAGCAAGAACTCCAGTCCATTCGAGAAGTTTCTAATGCACCCTTGACAATTGGAACAATAGGAACAGGTGATGAACCCACCCAATTACACCAGATCACTGATAAATTTGAAGCTCGCCTTCGATGAGCTCAAGAAGACACAGTGCAAACCACTCAGGATTTGAAACACATATAGAGAGTACTTGTAGAAAAACAGAGTAAGGAAGAACGGGAAAATATTTCCCTTCAACCGAAGTGGGATGAGGAAAAATCAAAGTTATAGTAGAGCAAGGATTAGTTGCTAGTAGAGCAACTTGAAGTATGGGAAAGGGTTCACAAATCACTTCACTTTGTGATGGTCATAGAAGTGAAGATTGAATAACATGTCCCACAATAGGTGGCACAACTTGAATAATTAATGCTCAGTGAACTCCTGGATTAGGTGGCACATCTCATATCTGGAACTTCGTACCATGCCCAAGACCCCGCAAGAAATAAGAGATCACAGGGAGGCAACTGCTCGCAATGCAGTTGGTCGGTTAAAAACCCTTTCCTTGGAATGCAATTAGTTGAGCGCTAGAAGCACACAAAATTATGAGAACCTCCCAGAGAATCCAGAGTTGTAGGCATTGGAGGCACAGCTCCAAGAAGCGAAGCAACACACAAATATGCTATAGGCACAGCTGACAGCCTTGACCCTAGTCAAAAGAATGAAGAGATTTCCAGAACAATGCACCACCCAATAACTAGTACACACGCTACAATGTAAAGTGATGGAAGTCTCCCAACGACTTCAACCAATCCAAGAAAAGGCATGCCAACTGTTCACTAAAGTTGAAAGCCAGGAAGTCGAGCTTGAACAAGTTGTCATCATCGTGGAACAATGCCTGGAAGGGCCAATAAACGACACAGTGATCCAGGAGTTCACTGAGCAAGAGGTTGTCCCACTGTAGTAGGTCGAAGAAGATCAATCCAAGCTCGAGGAATTCGAGGTGGAATTGATCAGACCATAGTGACTTGGGACAAGTCACAGGTGAGTGTTGGGGGCCTATTGGCCCTTGACCAAGTTTTGAGGAACACTTTGTCATAATTGACCATTTTTGGACTTCTATAGCTTGTCAAATATGGAGCGCTAGGAGAAGCAAAGATCATGGGATCTCGGTCCACTTTTGGGCCCCTTTTAGGGTTTTGGGTTAATGTAATGGGAAAGGGATGGCAGCCCGTGGGTTTACCCATGCTTAGGCCCACTTTTGTAATGTATAAATAGAAGGATAGAAAATGTAAGAAGTAGTATATGTGATTTCTTAGTGCAATTTATAGTGCATCTATGTGATGTTCAATAAGTGCTCTGTGCAAACTATGTAAGACTTGCAAGGCTAAGTGAAAGTTATTGTATGGTTGATATAGAAAGCTAAGTGTTGTAACACAAGGAAGAAGGATCTAGCAAGCTGCACAGATATTTTGTCCTATACGAAGAAGGGTTTTGGAGGCTTTGTTCTTGTAATAGCTTGAAGACGATAATAAAGAAGAAGATCTTGTGGATGTAGGCCCAGGGGGGGTGAACCACTTAAATCTGTGTGTTATTCTCTGTGCTTTGATTCAATGTGTTTATATTTTCTTATGCTATGTGCTTTGATATATCCGCTTATGCTCTGTGCTTCTTAGATATATATGATTGTTAGATCTAATGTGTATGAGGATTCTTAGTGTTGATCTACTCGATCTGATCTGGGTTACTATGGTTAAGTGTTGAAATATTGTAGGTCTGAGTATTCATCGTGAAGCTCTATGCTATCTGTGAAGTATAATAAGAGTTGAATATTGATGAATGAACAATTCTAAGTGCTCTATAAATGATATAATCATAGATCTGTGTCCCAGCTAAGGTTGCAGACACCTGAGTCTTGCAACCACCCCTGTCTCTACCTCAGGTGAGACTTCATCTACTTTGCAGGTGTTGCCGAAAGGGCCGGTAGTTAGGGATTTGTTAGTGCGCTCTTGAGTGTTGAACCTTGGGTCTCCCCCTTTGCCTACACCTTCAAAGAATCCAAAAGATCAAAGAAAAAGAAAAAAAGGAACAAGAAGAATATATCAGCAGCAACGAGGTCTCGAAAGATGATGAAGAAGTGGACAACTTCATCAAAAGACTGAACAAGGGAACCAATGGTAGGTATAGAGGTAAGATTCCTTTAATTTGTTTTAATTGTGATGGTATTGGTCATTTTGATAACAAATGTCCTCATAAGAAAAAGATAAATGATGAAGGTTACTCAAAAAGAAAACACACATATAAAGGCAAAAAAAATACAAAGAAATATTTCAATAAAATCTTATGCATCAAAGAAGACATCTCATCATCATATGAAGATGAAATCAGTGACAATGAGACAGGAAGATTTCTATTCATCGTAGTAAAAGATTCTGACAAAGAAAAATTCGAAGAAGAATATGAAGAATCCAAGGAAGGATATGAAGAATTCGAAGACGAAATTGAAGAGACGGAAGTTGACTATTAAGGAGAATTAATGTGTTCCATAGAATTTATCAGAAGAGAAAAGAAGAAAAAGAAGAAACTACAAGCAAAACTAGACAAGAAAAATGACACTTGAGAACTAGAACAAATGATCACAAGATTGATGGTTCAAATAGAAGAAGATAAAAGAATTGAAGAAGCACTAAAAGAACAACTATAAGAAAAGGACAAGATCATTGGAAACTTGGAAGCAGAGGTTGTCACACTAAGAAAGGATATTCAAAAGAAAAATATGCAGAATAGCTCAAAAGTTTTGGATGACATTATCAACAGTAAAAAATATCATCTTGATAAATCTGGACTTGGATACAATCAGACAGAAAAGGGATCAAGCTCCAAAACAACAGAGAAAGAAACAAATCCAAAAAACTATGCAGAAACAATCAAAGGGGATAGGAAGATTTACAAGGAAGATTATATGGACACTCCTCCATCGAGAAGATTCAGATTTCAGAATCAACAATAGACAGATAGGCCTCAAGAGGAACAAGGATTCATAAGAGAACCCTCTTTCAGAAGATCTTCAACTCCCAGGTATCAAACTATAGTTTTTGGTTTATGTTATGCATGTAATAATTTTGTACATAAAGCTGTGAATTACAGAGCTAACAACAGGAACAATAACAACTTTGAGGGTCATACACAAAGGGGTTACTCAAGAAGACCTAGTGAAACATAAAGAAGAATTTACAACAAGTTTGAATCTTTGAGCACTGAAGTGGAATGTTACAAATGTAACAATTTTTGACACATGGCCAAAAATTGTAGAATGACAGTCCCTCCTAAAGAACCTCAACATAATAACAACAGTCACAGAAAAGAACCTCAGAAAATGACATGGATAATAAATCAAGATCAGTATAGAAATGAAGAATACATAGCTGCTCTACAAGATAAGAAGAAGAAACATGGTTGGTATGTTGACAGTGGGTGTTCAAAACACATGACAGGTGATAGAGACAAATTTATTACATTGTGAAAGGAAATAAATGGATCAGTCTCCTTCAGAAATGATAATTCGGCCAAAATCATTGGATAAGGCACAATCCGAATTGGGAACAAGAATAAAAAGGAACAAAATGTTCTACTGGTAGAGGATATGAAACATAATATTCTTAGTGTGAGTCAAATGTGTGACCAAGGTCATAAAGTTACTTTCAATTCACAAAAGTGTGAAGAAGAGAAGGTTCATGGAAATTGGTCGGTACAGCTGCAAGAACTTCAAACAATATATATGTGTTAAGTGAAATTGGAAATGAAAAGTGTTGTCTAGGAAAGGAATATGAAAGTTGGTTATGGCACATAAGAATGGGTCACATGCATTTTGATAACCTTGTCAAAGTAATCAAATAAGTAGTCAGATAAATGCCCTAGATCATGAAACCAAGCAACATTTTATGCAAGCATTGTCAACAAGGAAAGAAAGAAAAGACCATGTTCAAATCAAAGGAATATTCAACAACAAGACCAATGGAAATTGTGCATACTGATCTAGTTGGACCAAATACAACAAAGGGCTTAAAAGGTGAGAGATACTTTATGTTATTAGTTGATGATTATACAAGAATGACTGTAGTTTTCTTTCTCAAGAACAAGTCATAAGATTTTAAAAACTTCAATATCTACAAGGAAATGGTTGAAAATGAGATGGATTCAAGAATCAAATACTTGAGATCTGATAATGGAGGAGAGTTCACTTCAAAGGAATTTATGGACTACTGCAGGTGTCATGGAATAAAAAGGAAATTCTCCATTTCTAGGACACCTCAACATAATGCAGTTGTTGAAAGAAAGAACAGGACATTACAGGAAATGGCTCGAACAATGCTAATGGATTCTAAATTGACAGATATATTTTGGACACATGAAGTGCATACAAGAGTTCACATTCTAAACAGAGTAATGCTAAAAAACAACACTGATAAAACTCCCTATGCGCTATGGAAAGGAAGTCCAGCAAATGTGAAGCACTTTAGAGTTTTTGGAAGCAACTGCTACATCAAAAGAAAATATGGCAGAATGGGAAAGTTTGACTCTAGTGTGGACAAAGGAGTACTTGTTGGTTACTCAAATACAAGGAAATAATACAAGTGTTACAATCTAAGATTGAACAAAGTTTTGGAAAGAATCAACGTAACAATTGATGAAACAGGAAGACCATAATCAAAGGAAGAAGAAAACAAATCAATGGAACAACTTTTCGAAGAAGAAGAAGCAGCAGATGAAGTAGAAGAGGAATACGAAGAGAATCCGATAGAAACATAAGAGCAAGTTCAACAAGCATCTCCAAAGACACCTAGAAAACAAGTACAAAAGAATCATCCTTCAGATCATATTATTGGAAACAAAGATGCAGGAGTTGAGACTAGAAGAAACATTCGTTCACCAGAACAAACACACCTAGCACTCTTATCTACAATTGAACCAAACTATTTTGAAGAAGCCAACAAGGATGAATTTTGGAATAAGGCCATGAATGAATAATTGGATCAAATAGAGAAAAATGACACTTGGGAACTAGTTCCAAGACCAAAGAATAAGAATGTGATCAACACAAAATGGGTTTTTAGGAATAAATTAAATGAATATGGACAAGTTACAAGGAAAAAATCTAGATTGGTATGTAAAGGATATGCACAGATTGAAGGAATTGAATTTGAAGAGACATTTGCCCCAGTTGCTAGAATGGAAGAAATCTGGTTGTTTTTAGCCTATGCATGCTCCAAAAATGTTAAAGTATATCAGATGGACGTAAAATCATATTTTCTGAATGGGGAACTTGAAGAAGAAGTCTACATTGAACAACCAAAATGATTTCAGTTGTCAGAGAACATAGATTATGTGTGTAAATTAAAGAAGGCCTTGTATGGTCTAAACCAGGCTCCTAGAGCATGCTACTCTAGACTGGATAAGTATCTGCAACAAGTAGGGTTCAAAAAAGGAAGTGCAGACAACAACCTCTACATCAAGAATGAATTTGAAATGTCGTTACTTGGAGAACTATCCTTCTTTTTGGGACTTCAGATACATCAAAGAAACCAAGGAATATGTATTTCTAAAACCAAGTATATCAGAAAAATTCTAAAGAGGTTCGGAATGGAAGATTGCAAACCAGTTATCACTCCCATGCAAACTAGTTGCAAGTTGAGCAAAGATGATGATTCGAAGTCTACAGATCAGAGGCAATACAGGTCAATTATTGGCATCCTACTATATGTGACAACATCCAGACCATATGTAATGTAGGCAATTGGATAGGTGGCATGATTTCAAGCAACACCAAAGGAGTCACATGTGCTAGAAATGAATAGGATCTTTAGATACTCAACGGAACATAAGAGTTTGGATTATGGTAGCCAAAAGGAAAGGATCTATCATTTATTTCCTACACAGATGAAGATTGGGTAGGTTGTATTGATGACCGATGAAGCACCAGTGGAGCAACATTCTACTTAGGTAAGTGTTTGGTATCATCGATCAGAAAGAAACAATCATCAATATCTCTATCTATAGCTGAGGCATATCATATTTCAGCAGCAGCATGTTGTACACAGGTTCTCTGGATGAAACAAACTTTGATAGATATACAGGTTGAGTATGATGAGCCCATTCCAATATATTATGATAATACAAGTGCCATCAGTATCTCAAAAAAATAGGTGATGCACTCCAAGAGGAAGCACATTCCAATCAAGTATCACTTTCTATGGGAATAGGTTGCAGAAAAGAACATTAGAGTTGATTATGTGGGAATAAAAGAACAAGTGGCAGACATCTTTACAAAACCACTTCAATGGGAAGCCTTTGAATATATTCTCCAAAGACTTGGAGTTGTTTCTACTCCAAAATGAATGCTTTTTGAATTCTTATCTTATATGTCTTAGATGTACACAAGTAAGCACCATAATAGGACAATTCAGCCAGGGGGAGAATCCCCAGATGGAAAGATACCTTTGCCATTGATGAAAAACAGGGATAGATTTATCATATGTAGAGGACAGAGGCATGGTTCTAGGGGGAGCATGAGTGATATGATTTTAGTATTGCATCAGAGTGTTGCCATCAATGCCAAAGGGGGAGATTGTTGATTAAGGTTGGTTGTCATTGATGTCAACCCTTGAAGAAAGCCCCATAGAACAAAGGTTTGGGTAATGGACCCAATATTGTTTGATGTAATTATGACTCATTGTTTGTTTTTCATGGTTGATAAGAAGTAAATATGGATGAAATCCAAAGTGGTCCCCTTATGGTGAAATCCCTCACAGGAAGATGCTTTGCAGAGTAAGAGAATCCATGCTTAATTGTGGAATAATGAGATGAAGCATAGTGAATTTTTCAATTTAAATACCTTAGATGGATAGTGCTTGTCATTCCATTTTCGGTGGTATGTAGAACGTCACATAACTCCTCACGATTAGAGATTTATGACCATGTGAAGTTGGAGAACCCAAGTTTGGGTAATGGACCCAAGTTTGTATGATGGATAACGGTATGATTTTTGCTATATTTGAAGGTAATACTATTACAGATAGATATTACATGTCATTCCATTTTTGTTGGTATGTGGAATGTCACATAAATTCTCACGGTTTGACAATTATGGACTTACGAAGTTGGAGGACTCTCATATGTCATCTAGAAGCCCCAAAAGGTCAAAGTAGTCAAAGTGGTTTAAGAGATTTTAAAAGGTAAATAATAAAGTGAAGTGATGAATGTATTATAATTCAAAGTGAATACAAAATAAATTATTTCAATAATAAATTTTATAGAGAAATTAGAAGTGGGTTAACCCTAAAATAAGGAAAGTGGGCCAAGTGACCTAGAAGATGTTATTAAGGAAGCTACTTGGAGAGTATAAATAAGAGGCAAGGCTCTCTCATTTTAATCACACTTGAGAATATTGAATACCTATAGGTGTATGAGGTAACCAAATTATATCTATGCCGAATTTCCGAGGAAAGTGAAGAAAAGAAGGTCGAAATTCAAGGAGGGATAAATTCTTCTGATGATGCTTTCTAAGGTATGTTTTATTCAGGTCATCTCACCATTTTCGCAATAATTGTTTTTATAGAATGATTCATAACATGAAATTTCTATTTCATTGAGGAAACATATCCAAGTATCTGTGGTAAAAAATTCAGATTGTGGGTCGTTGTATGTTTGGACTTACACTCCGTGGAAAATAGGGTTTGTGGCTAGTCCTGAAACTAATCAAATTCAGTGAGACCAAATGTGTTGCTTAGAATACAATATGTAGTATGTTGTGTAATAGTTTTTGATCTATTCCACAAATAGTTTGTGTGGGGCACGCTCTACAAGGTCGCTCTCTAGAATATGCCAGAATTCATCAAGGTGTGCCATTTTTGCTATAACACATTTTCTGAGAGGTTCCAAGTAGTGACACTTGGAGGAATTGAATAAAACACATTGAAGAACATTGTGTATCAGTTTCATATCTTTATTCATTACAGGTACAAAGTTGTGATTATTTCAAGTTAGGGTTGTTGACTAATCCAAAACTAGTCATGTGAGACTAAAGAAAATTTTGATGAAAATGCTAGTCTCTTGTTGTTTAAAGTTAAGGAAGGTTTGTAGGTATGTGATCATATACACCAGGTCTATTACAGAGTTACAAATTGTATTTTTATGATGAAATTGATGAGGGATTTTGGTTGAGGTACAAGTTGGGTACATGGTTGAGGTGTATAGTTGATGATGTTGGTACATATTGATGAGTAGTTGACACATGATTGGTACATACTTGGTACATGGTTGGATGCACTTGTTTATGGTATAGGTTGACCATAGTTTGTTTGGTACAGTTTTGTGCATGGTTAATGCACTTGTTTATGGTACAAGTTGATTACAGGTTGAGGTACAGATTGATGCATGGTTGTTGCATGGTTCAGGTTTATTGGTATAGGCTTACAGCGATATATCTCACAGTGATAGTGTGACAATGGTTCCATCATTCTACTTCTACTTCAGGGTGGTTGGACGAGGCAAGGATAGGTGGTTGTAGCCATCTTTCGGTTGTAGCCGGGGAACATAGGGGGTTGTAGCCTCCTTTTGGTTGTAGCCAGAGAATTGGGGAGTTGGAGCTTCCCTCAGGTTATAGCCTGAGAAACTAGGTGGTTGGAGCCTCGTTTCAATTGTAGCTGGAAAACAAAGGAAGTTGGTGTTTACAATGAATGCAATTCTTCAAGACATATAAGATAAAGCATTCTGTGGTTTTCTCCCAATTTGGGTTTCCACGTAAAACACTGGTGTACTGTGTATGTGTGTGATTGTTCTTTTCTTATTTCTCATTATTGGATAATAATTCTACATTAATATAACACTTGGATTATTTAGAGAAAAAGGGTTATAATTACGCTATTACTGATTCACCCCCCCTCTGAGTAATCCAACAATTGGTATTAGAGAAGGTTCCTTCAGAAATAAGTTTAACCACTTAAAGGTAGATCATGGAGACTACCAACTCATATAAAAATGGAATAACACACTTTGATGTGCAGAAGTATGCTTTTTGGGTCATAAGGATGAAGACATATATACAAGCACAAGGGTTTGAGATTTGGAAATCAATTGTAGATGGATACATAGTACTAGAAGTTCCACCAACAAATGACAAAGTAGTGAAACTTGGTCAGAATAATTCCAAAGCTACAAATGAACTTTTGAATGGTCTCAGTGAAACAGTATTCACCAAAGTTGCACATTGTAAATCCGCTAAAGAGATTTGGGACAAGCTTCGAAATATTTATGAAGGAGATACAAAAGTCAAAGAAGCAAAACTTCAAACTTACAGAGGTCAGTTCGAACAACTAAAAATGAAGGAAGATGAGAATATTGTAGCCTACTTCTTAAGAGTTGACGAAATAGTGAATACAATCATAGGATTGGGAGAAGAAATTGAAGAATCTGTAATTGTTCAAAAGTTACTAAGATCTCTTCCTATGAGATTCAACCCTAAGATATTAGCACTAGAAGAAAGATTGGATCTAAACTCAATAAGCATGGATGAACTGCATGGAATCTTCATAGCATATGAAATGAGAACTGAATAAGAAAATCCATATGTCAAATAAGAATCCTTCAAAGCATCCAAAAGATCAAAGAAAAATAAAAAGGAACAAGAAGAATATAACAACAACAATGACATCTCGGAAGATGATGAAGAAGTGGCCAACTTCGTCAAAAGAATGAACAAGGGAACCAATGGTAGGTATAGAGGTAATATTCCTTTAATTGTTTTTAATTGTGATGGTATTGGTCATTTTGCTAACAAATTTCCTCATAAGAAAAAGATAAATGATGAAGGTTACTCAAAAGGAAAACACACATATAAAGGAAAAATGACTACAAAGAAAGATTACAAGAAAAGCTTATATATCAAAGAAGACATATCCTCATCAGATGAAGATGAAATTAGTGATAGTGAGACAGGAAGAGTTTTATTCATGGCAGTAAAAGATTCTGACAAAGAAGACTCTGAAAAAGAATATGAAGAAGTCGAAGAAGGATATGAAGAATTCAAAGACGAAATTGAAGAGGCAAAAGTTGACTATCGAGAAGTGTTGGCACAGGGGTAGACCCAGGGTTCAGCTCCAGGAGCAGACCAATAATCCCTAGCTATTGGTCCTTTTGGAAGCATCTGCAAAGCAAATGCAGTCTCACCCAAAGTAGCTATGAGGGGGTTGCAAGACAGAGATGTCTACAACCAGGGGAATATCAAGTAGTTCTTATTAAAACAACAACATAACATGCATTTACCATTCAACTATCTATATCTATCCTTCACAGCTATAGATCTGATCTAATACAATGATGCAGATAACAATATAAAAACAACATAGCTTAAAGCATCAATCAAACACACAACAATAGATGTACATGGTTCACCCTCTCTCTAGGGCTACGTCCATAGAACTGTGCTTATGATATATTAAGATAAAGATTACAGTTATGATATACACTCTTGGCTAGCAGATCCTTTCTCTTCTATCTCTCCTTATCCCCTTCCTGTGCACCTAGCTGCAGGACTTGATCTTCATACCCAACTAAAGATCTTACAATACCAGAAGGCTCTCTCTCACAGCACTTCTCTCACCCTGAATACAATATTCTCCCAATGAAAAATAATCAATAACAAGGAAAAGCCACAGTACCCAACCAGCCTAGGTCCTCTCGACCCCTATTTATAAATTATAATCCCTCACCGATAGCCTCAGGTTGAAACCTAGGTGTCAAAAACCCTAATTACAAAAACCCTAGGTGTCTATAACACTAGGTCAACTTGACCCATTCTTTTCGGGCTTCACCAGCCTGTCTTTCCTTCTTCATCTTGCGACACTCCAAGGAATCTAATGTTGGATTTTTCCACTTCCTGGGTCATCCTCGGTCCATCTTCCTTGCTGATATTTCATCCTTGATATCCTCATCCAACGACTTGCTTTTCCACACTTCTTTCCATCTTTTCTGTTATTTTTCTTACTTCGACCCAGTGACAGTCACTGTGTCTCCCGCGAAGCTCTCTTTTTACCTTTTCTTCCTCATTCTTCACTTCCCTCCATAACCAAGGGCCAATAGGCCCCCAAAACTCACCTGTGACTCATCCCAAGGCACTTGAGATCTGATCCTCTTGTTTTACTTCAACTTTCGACTACACAATGCAACCCTTGCTTTTTTCTTTATACCTCCTTTCCATCCTTGTGCAAACTATCTTTTCTATGTCTGGTACCCAGTTTCAACTGCACCTAGCACCTGGACCCTTGTCTTCTTGATTCTAGTGAGAATTTTGAGGCAGTTGGTTGTCATAGTATAACTTCAGTCGACTCCCATTAACCAAGCCTTCCTTCAAGTCTTCTTTCAATGTCTTCAGCTGCGCAACTCCTCCTTTTGTAACATAGGCAATCTCATATGGTCCTAGCCAATGCGTTCTAAACTTCCTAGGGTGTTTGATAAAATTACTGTCATATACCAGTACTAAATCACCTTGCCTGAATATCTTCTTCTTGATGTGTCAGTCATGATAAGCCTTTTCTCGTTCCTTCTGAATTTGTTGATGGAAGCCTACAAAGAATATGTCTTATTCTAGTTCGACCAACTGTGCTAGTCTCTCATGAATAGCTCCAATATCATCCATGTCTATAAATGTAGCAATTCTTAATCTTGGTACCAAGTACTCCATTGGGACAATAGCTTCAAGACCATAAACCAACTTGAAAGGGGCCTGCATTGTTAATTTCTTGCAAGTGGTTATATAAGCCCAAAATACTGTTGGTACTCTTAAATCCCAGTCATCCCTGTTCGCACTGCAAATATTTGTCAATGTTGTCTCCAAGATCTTGTTGAATGCTTCAACCGTTCCATTTTCTTGTGGATGATAAGGTGTACTCTTATGATGGTGGACTGCAAATTCTTCAGTCAGGGCTTCAACTGTCTTATTGATGAAGTGTGTACCTTGATCACTCATAAGGATCTTAGGGCATCCAAACCTGGTTATTATGTCATCAAATATAAAATGTACAGATATAGCTGCACTACAATCCTTGACTTCTCTTGCTTCAGCCCATCTAGTCAGGTATTCTGTCACAGTGATAATATACCTTGCTTTGGTGCACTTCCCTGGTGGGTTTATAGGTCCCACAAAGTCAATGGCCCATTTTTCAAATGCTTGTAGGGTTATCTATGATGATAATGGAATCTCATATCTTCGGGATGGTTTTCCAACTCACTGGCATACATCGCATGCTTTGGCATATTCTTTAGCATCTCTGTGTAATGTAGCCCACCAAAGGTCATCTCGCAGAACCTTCTGCGTAGTTTCTTTTCTTGCATAATGTCCTCCTGCAATGCCTTCATGATATTCTTCGAGTATCATAGGGTGTTTTTCCTCCATCACACATCTTCTTAGGATCTCATCAGGTCCCATTTTATATAGCTGACCATAATTAGTGAAAAATTTGCAGCGCGCACCACTAGTTGTTTCTTCTGCGGAATTGTGTACTTGACTGGAGCCATTCATGTTGACAAGAACTGGACTATGTCTGCGAAGTGGTCATCAATATTTCTAATGGCGAGAAGTTGTGCATCTGGTAGTGTATCCTCCATACTGGTAGGTTCTTCGCCATGCTCCAACCTTGACAGGTGGTCTGGGCCCTTATTCATTCTTCCCGGCTTAACTATGATCCCAAAATCATATTATTGAAATAGGAGAAGCCATCTGCAGATTCTCCTCCCCAACACTGGCTTGTTGACTACGTACTTCAATGCAGAGTGATCAGTAAAAATTTTAAAGTGTCCTCCCAACAAGCAGTGTTGGAATTTTTGCAATGCATACACCATGTTTAATCCCTCTCTCTCTATAGTAGTGTAATTGATTCCATCTATAGATAGTTTTTTGTTGGCAAATGTTAATGGATGGTCAATGCCCCCTTCTCTAGGTTGTGCTAGTACTTCTCCTAATGCAATAGAAGATGCATCAACATGCACATGAAATTCCTTACTCCAGTCTGGAAAGAATAGAATGGGTGTAGTCACCATCTTTTGTTTCATTGTGTCGAAGCTCTGTTGGCATTCATCTATCCAACCAAACTGACAATATTTCTTTAATAACTTCTCCATTGGCACAGTAACCTGAGCACATTCTTTGATAAATTTCCTATAATAACCTATATGTCCTAGCGCAGTGTGTAGTTTTTTTACTGATGTAGGTGGTGGTAAATAAACTATAATTGCAATTTTGGATGGATCCTCCAACAATCCTTGCTTGCATACAATATGAACTAGTAATACTCCAAATGGTGAGAAGAAGATGCACTTCTTCAAATTCAAATCAATTTGACACTGCCTGCATTTATCCAACATTAGCCTTAGACATTCAATATGATTTTTGAGCAAACTAAAAACAGTTCAGTCATCAAAGTATGCTTCTAAAACATTATGCAAGAATTCTTTGAACGCTTCAACCACCACCCTAGAAAAGATGGTTGGGGAATTCTTTAGTCCAAATGGCATTATTGTATATTGGTAGGATCCCCACTCTGTGGAAAACATGGTCTTATGATGGTCCTCCTTGGCGATGCGGATCTGATGGTATCTTGAAAACCCATCTGTAAAAGAATATACGTCTTGGCCTCCCACGTTATCCAACACTTCATCTGTGAAAGGTGTAGGGAAAGGATCATGTAGACAAGCATAATTTATCTTCCTGAGATCTACACAAATCATGATCTCACCTATCTTCTTATCTTGCACTACCATGGGGCTAATCCACTCAAACTCTTCGACAGGTTCAATAATCCCTACTTCCAGCATTCTGTCGAGCTCAATCTTTACTTTTTCCTTATATTTCAGGTTCTATCTGTAGGGTCTTTGCTTGACTGGCTTCGCATCTAGTTTCAAAGGTATTCTCATTTCACCCATAGGTCCTTTGATTCCCTTCATATCAGTGAACTTGGTCGGGAACAAGTCCTGATACTCGTGCAATAATTTTGTGATCTTGTCAATGGTATTAGAGTCCCAGTAATCTCCGACATTAGCAAGCTTTGGTTTCTCCTCTGTTATGATATTGACTTCCTTTATCTTTATCGATTTTCCAATGAATGGAATTTCAACTCATGTTCCTTCCACATCTCTCTAACCTTCTGTTTCTGCGATATTCACCTTCCTTGGATAATCATCTTCACCGACATTGATGTTGTAGTAGGTCTGCAGTTTCTGTAGGGGCGCAGTCCATTCATCCTCTTCTTGCTCCATAGGGAGGCCAAATGCATCCTTAAATACTTTATGTATCACTATATGTAGTTCTTGATCTAAAAAAGGAAATTCATTATCAAACAAAAAGGTGGTTATAAAATTTTGGATCATACCTTCCCATTCTGAGGTGACAAGGCACAGCTCCGCTTGAAGGTACCAGTTAATCGGGGTGGTATCCAACGTATTGATGAATCTGTGTACCCATTGTTCTCTAGGAATGTCACTCCAGGCCTCTTCACAGCTTCGTACATGATCCTTTGGCCAACTTTGACCTGTGTACCATGCTTCACATCTTATTACTTGTGTTGAAAACCACACTATCATCAAATTTCAGCATTGTGTCCAGTCTGCAATATTGATTTTATGTGTCCCCCACCATCTTACTGGTGTGGCTTTCATGGCCTCATCCATTGCCAATGGCCTTTGTTGTGTTGGTACACTTGTCTCAAATTATGATAAGAAGTTTTCTTAGGGGTTCAACCCATCAAATATGGGTAGATTACTCACTATTCTGCCAATCCAATGAACTTATCTGGTTAGCCTAACACATTTTCTTGTAGATACTTCATACATCTAGCTCTGCCAGTTCTCCAACATTTCTTTTGAGTTGGATGAACATGTACTTTCACTTCGCCATATTAGATTCTCGTTAGCTGTAGGGTTAATATAATCTTGTTGTCTGGGCGTTAATTTGTAGATTTTTTCCACTTCAAATGTGTGGTCCTCCTCTCTGATAGGTTCTGTGTATCATGGACCCTCATCTGGATCTAAAGGTGCAACGAACCTAAGGCTAGCTTTCTCAAATGTCATGCATCATTTCTTTAGATAAAAAAAAGTGGAATTGTCAAAGGTGAAATCAATTCCTAATAACATAGGGTAAGGGAAGATATCATCAAAAATTTCAATTACCTCAAAATCTGCAAAGGTTATTACTCCATCGATGTCCACTAGGACATGCTCTAATCATCCAAATGGGTTGACAGCTTGTTGATTAGCCATGCGAAGCCTGATAGGGTAATATATCAGCTTGGGTTTTCCCATCAATGCCCGATTCTGCTTCGTCATGGCATTGACCTCTGACCCTAAGTCGAGGACCACATAGTCTATCTCATACTCTCCTATCTGAGCATTCAAGTGTAATTATTTATTTTTCCTTCTCCTTTTCCAATTTGGTGCACTACTCTATTCAGTAAGGGGTCTATTTTTCCTAGTTTATACTGCTTGATTAAATCTTGTAATTATTGTACAATGCCTTTATCTTGAATCAACTTAACACAAGTGTACAAGAATTCCATGAGTTTGCTTACCTCTTTCCCTTATGTTGGCAATGCAGATGGATCAAATGCCTGAGGCATGCCATATTATTTGATTTCTAGTTGTCTCTTTGAGGAAGATCCTTGATCTCCTTTGAACTCTTTCTTTACCTCTTTGAATATCTATCTTTCTTTATTAACATCGAACATTGGGATCTTTTCCATAGTCTTCCTAACTCCGTGGTCATTTTCAGTCTTTCCTTGGGTCGCTCTGTCTTCTCCTGTAGCAGCACCTCCTTGAGTAATAATAGCGATTATAGGGTCTGCTCCATGAGGTTCATCATATATCAGTTGTACTTGTGGGTTCTATTGGAGTCCTCGTCTTTCCTGAAGTTTAGCCAGCAGCACATGCCATTCCTCTATGACATGCTCGAAGGAGTTACAGTAACTACAGGTTGTGCAGGGATTCTAACAATCCCTTACTAAATGTCCTAGTTGCACGTGGTTGTAACATATTATTTTTCCTTGGCCTCGGCCCATACCTCGTCCTCATCATCATCCTCTATAGCCACCATGAGGAGTGAAATTTCCTCTCCCCATAGAGTTTTACTGTGGAGTGTTTCCCTCTTGTTGTACTTTTCCTTGAATCTTTTATATGTCTCTCGACCTTTCATGCATGAGATCATAAGCTCTACAATTCTGATCATCATGACCCACTGATTTACAAAATGTACAATACAAGTTTGTAGGTGTTTGGACATACTTTTGCATGTAGTATCACTCACCTGGGTGATGCCTATTTCTACATACATCGCACTAGGGTAGGTTAACTTGCTTTAAGGGGCTCGGTGCCCCTGATGCCAAGTAATCAGGTTTCTTCATATGCTTGACCTATAAAGGCAAACTAGTTAGCTGGCTCATGATTTGGCTAATGCCTGAGCTAGATTCTCCCATAGGTGTTGATTCAAGATTCATGGCAATCTCCAAAGATTCTTCCTGAGATGAAATCTGCTGCTGCATCAGAGGGATCCTTATGTGTGGTAACAATGCAGTGATGAACCATTCTTTGTTCTGTCTGTCGAGGATCTGGAAAGTTAATTCACCTATCAGGGTCTTGAATCTTTGGTTGAACTCCCAAACATGTTCTGCTACCTTTTGTTTAATCTCTTTTAGTTCTGTAATACATTGTGACTCTAACTAAGGTTTCTTAAACTCTGCAATCAACGCATTCTTGATCTCATTCAGGGGCTTAGGTTTTTCCAGTCCTTGGACAAGTTTCATGTACCAGCTCAGTGTGCAGTCCCTTAGCATAGTGTTGAATTGGGTTCTCTTGATGGCTTCATCGGTGATACTTTTAATATTCCATACGGCCTCACATAGAAACCAATGCTGATCTAGATCTTCTAAATATTCTCCTCTAAAGATAGGGATTCTCATTTCATCTTCCATAGATCTGACTAGGGTTCTTTTCTGAGTAGATGTTGAGCTACTAGTAACAGTACTTTGAAGACTCTAGTGGTTCTGACTATTCTGACTGCTAAGTATTATTGCGACAACAGGAGGATTAACGTTACTTACTTCAGTAGTTCATGCAGTTCCTGAGGTTTTTGGATCGTTTTGGTGCAATTTTTTAGCTTACCCTTCTTCTATTCTAGTGGGATCTGGATGCTCTTCATCAGTTAGATCTACCTCTTCTCCACTATAGAAACCCTCTTCTCCTTAGTTTTTCTTAAACAAGTTCTCAAGGTGAACTCCTCATAATACTTTCCCACTGCGTGTATGTCCTTCTTTTGTGTCACTGTCGTTGTCTGAGATCTTGAACATTAGCCTTTTCAGGTCCGATCAATCTACTGTATCTTCAATATGTATTTTTTATGCAAGAGCATCTTGATTCTTAGCTTCAGGAAGTGCAAAAATTTTCCTTTGGGTCCCTTGAAAAAGTGTCTCTCGGCTTGGCTATATGATTTTGTTTTGTCAACAACAAACTTGGTGATATACCCTCCAATAGTACTATCAAATCAGTGATCTACTACTCTGGATACAGCGTTGTCAACTCTCTTGACCTTCTGGATCAATGTTGGTGTCCAAACCATAGGAGGTCTAGATATGATTTCAAACTTTGTGTCAGCTAACCTGGCCAACCACTCATGTAGCTCCTAATGGATTCCTCCAAAGAAGATCGTGTGAATGTCAGTGAAGATGTATCTTTGTAGCCAATCTTCAGTTCTTATTTTAGGGTTCTTTTTCTAGGCTTCAGCGAAGTCCTTCTCTTCGTCCTCTATCCACTTATGAATCTCTGTCTTCGACAAGAACCACCTTGACATTCCCTTAAAAAGATTCATGTCCCGAAAATGGAACCATTTGTTGGCATAGGGGCAGACCCAGGGTTCAGCTCCAAGAGCGCACCAACAAGCCCTAACTAATGGCCCTTTCGGCAGCACCTACAAAGCATATGTAGTCTCACCCGAAGCATCTATGAGGGGGTTGCAGGATAGATATGTCTACAACTAGCGGAATATAAGGTGGTTCTTATTACAACAACAACATAACATGCATTTACCATTCAACTATCTAGATCTATCCTTCACATCTATAGATCTGATCTAATACAATGATGCAGATAACAATATAACAACAAAAGAGCTCAAAGCATCAATCACACACACAATAACAGATGTACATGGTTCACCCTCTCTCTAGGGATATGTCCACAGAACTTTGCTTATGATATATTAATATATATCTTACAGTTCTAATCTACACTATTGGTCAGTAGATCCTTTCTCTTCTCTCTTTTCTTCTCCCCTTCCTGCGCACCCAGCTATAGGACTTGATCTTCGCACCCAGCTGAAGATCTTACAACACTAGAAGGCTCTCTCTCACAACACTTCTCTCACCCTGAATACAACATTCTCCCAATAAAAAGTAATCAATAACAAGGCAAAGCCACATTACCCATATGACCTAGGTCCTCTTGACCCCCATGTATACATTATAATCCCTCACCGACAGCCTCAGGTCGAAACCTAGGTGTCAAAAAACCTAATTTCCAAAACCCTAGGTGTCTACAACCCTAGGTCAACTTGACCCATTCTTTCTGGGCTTCACTAGCCTGTCTTTCCTTCTTCATCTCGCAGCACTCCAAGGCATCTAATGATGGATTTTTCCACTTCCTGAGTCATCCTCGGTCCATATTCCTTCCTGATCTGTCATCCTCGATCTCCTCATCCAATGGCTTGCTTTTCCTCAGTTCGCTCCATATTTTATGTTCTTTTGCTTACTTCGACTAAGTGACAATCATTGTGTCTCCCGTGAAGCTCTATTTTTACCTTTTATTCCTTGTTCTTCACTTCCTTCCATAACCAAGGGACAACAAGAATAATTAATGTGTGCCATAGAAGTTATTAGAAGAGAAAATAAGAAAAAAAAGAAACTACAAGCAGAACTAGACAAGAAAAAGGACACTCGAGAACTAGAACAAATGATCACAAGATTGAAGGTTCAGATACAAGAAGATAAAAGCGTTGAAGAAGCACTCAAATAACAACTAGAAGAAAAGGAAAAGATCATTGGAAACTTGGAAGCAGAGATTGTCACACTAAGAAAGGAATTCAAAAGAAAAATATGTAGAATAGCTCAAAATTTTTGGATGACATTATCAGCAGTCAAAAATATCATCTTGACAAATATGGACTTGGATACAATTAGACAAAAAAGGGATCAATCTCCAACACAACAAAGAAAGAAACAAATCCAAAAATCTATGCATAAACAATGAAAGGGGATAGGAAGATATACAAGGAAGATTACAGGGACACTCCTCCACTAAGAAGATTCAGATTTCAGAGTCAACAACAAACAGATAGGCCTCAAGGGGAAGAAAGATTCATAATATGTAATGATCCCAAGCCAAATTCTTTCTTGGAATCACTAAGTACTACTAATTTATTGAGTTTTTAAGTGTAAACAAGATTCATCAACACATGGAGATCACAATATATTCAAGATGTAGAAGCACAAGCAAAGATCTGACATTTTTATTATGAGCAATGTAATATCAATATAATAGATGGCCGATCTGGCATAAACCTCAGATGGCCGTACAAGCAATAGATATGAGCTGCTACAAAATGCTCCCAACAATACAAAATGAGCCTCCAAAGGCTGGATATACAATGAATACTAAATCAAGCATATCTGCCACGTCCTGATAGAATGTTGAAGCCCTGAATAATTCTGCCCTGCTACCAAAAGTGTCCAATGATCCCGAGAAATATTCCAAATGATAGATCGGGCAACGACAAGGAAAACCCAGATGTCCAAATTCCCAAATCCACTCTCAAACTCCGTAGATCTGAATTCTCCACTGAATGGTGTGCCCCACTGGATGACTGAAACCCTAGCTAGTTTGATCCTGATGAAGGATATCTCCAAATGATCTAAAACTCTCCAAGAATATAGATCGGGTGATGGTAAGAACAACCCAGGTGCCCGAATTTCCAAGATCCCTCTCAATCGCTATAGATCTGAAATCTCCACTGAATGGTGCGCCCCACTAGATGAATAAAACCCTAGCAGGTTCGGACCTGATGAAGGAGGCCTCCAATTTCTCTGAAACTCTCCAAGAATATAGATCGGGCTATGAGAATCCCATGGGAGAAGTTTCGGGCTCAGATCTCAAGTAGATCTCCCTAGATCTGAGTTTTACTGAATCACAGGATGTCCCCTATGGCTCCCAGATGTCCCAATCTGCAGACAAATGTAGAATGATGATAACCTTCAGAAAAACCCACAAACTGATGGTCCTTCCCCTGCAAACAAAACCCAACTGTCGGAATGTCCCTAGGCCCTCAGGATAAGCTGGATCGAACCTCCCTCGATAAACTGGCTTTGATACTAGAATGGTGTGGAGGAGTCTTTCATCCCCGAGACCAAGATGTGGAACAAGGTGAGTAGATATTTCACCACTGAGTTGCTCCCAAGGGTTTGTACAGCAAAACCCCCAAACTGAATGCTCAAGAGCAATAGAAAATGCTAATCCAAAACTAGAATGAATAATAGGTGCACCCCA